>JABBWF010000619.1:0-17163 GCA_016647645.1 Suillus variegatus
ACATCAGTGATACTGGAACAAGAGAGGATCTACAAGGCAGAATCAAACGTCATCTCGAGCAACACCAATCAAAATATGAAGATGACCCCTACCTTCTCTGGCCTATATGGCAAGAAGAAGAAGAGCGTACAACCTCCTATAGAGTCAGTCTCATCATATTATTACTCCCCTCCTCATATTCTTCTCAGGCGCTTTGTCCCCAGTTCACCAGATGAACAGGAAGAGAAACTCCACCAGAGCCCCCAAGTCACTCGCAGTCGTCGTATCGTCCCGCTTGACCCACGTGAGACAACCCCTGTCGACGATATGCGAAACGTGTCTATCATGCTCAAAAACCTTCCCATATCCCCTGACGCCGAATCCACCCCTGCCTCGTCCGCTAAACATTCTCCCAACGCAAACCAGAAAGCGCCCGACCTGTCGCGTCCATTCAAAAAACGCGTCCAGTTTCCAAACCTCTCACTCAAGTGGCTCGTGAATCTCTTGCAAAGCTACAAGTCAGCGTCCAAAAAAACACCCGAACCACCTTGTTGACGACGCGTGCCGTAAGTCTTACCTTGTTGTACAGAATCACCCACTAAACACGTGTTTTAGGTCCTCTCGGACTCTACCAATATTTGGTTCCTTACTGTTCTCCTTGAGCTATTCTACATTCTCTACATGGTTATTCCATGGCAGACCTTCGAGGTTTGTTTCCTGTACTCTCCCTCACTTCGCGCGTCTAATCCCACCTTAGTTATCGCCGGGTTCGCCTAGTCAATTTTACATCGCGATCTCCTATCCCCCCGCTCGCACCTTCTTAACACCATCTTTCTGGACCGTCCTAATTCACTGGTCAATACCCGACGTCTTCATCCCACTCGTCTTCGGCCTCCTCGTCTCCTTCCACCCCGCTAATTCTACATCCTCCCGGACCCCACAAGTCATCGCACTCGATCCCCTCTCAGCTTCTATCGCTCGTCTGGCAGCCCATGTCGCTTACCCCTTCCGCGCCCTCGAGGTGTCCCTCCAAGGCGTCGATGTTATCGGTCAGAAATGGCGCCTCTTGACAGCGTCTATCGTAGTGGCATTTGCGTTCGCAGAAGCTATTTTTAACGCGCCTGGTGCATTTGCAGAGTCGAGGGTTCGTTTACGCGCCGCCACCCCTAGGCGTACTGCCCCATCTGAAGACACGCCCGCCTCTATCACCGTCACCGGCGAATCATGAGTTTTGCGCGTTGTATACACTGTATGTTATGTGACGACTCATTCATGATCGATTTATCTCTTTCCTTTGATTTTGCTTTATCGAGTTGCTGTTTTGTTAGCGCCGAGACTATATTTATTCTTTACCTATTGGTATTCTACGACCTGGAGTATCACTATTACTACTGTCACTGTTTTCTCTGTCGCAGCATTGATGTGTGCGAGTTCTTTTATTTCGAGTTCAGTACTGTCCCTGACCCCGTCCAATATATCGATATCGGTATTACTATGGCATGTATCATCTTGGATGTTTCCGTATACCTTCATTTTGGACCTTGGTAAATGCAGAAAGTCAGGGTATTGGGAGGTCTGCGCAGACTCCGCGTCCAGGTCTGTCTAGGTCTGTGTCAAGTCTTCGTCAGGGTTACCCGGGAGCTACTAGTTACTCCCAGGGGAGGTCTGTCAGCTGCCAAAGGTCTGTCTGCCCGCCGTCTTACATAGCCACTGATCTTATCTCGCCGCCCTCTCTCGTTTGCCCGCTGTCTCCCTCGTTGCGCGCCACCTCTCTTGTTGCGCGCCATCTCTCTCGTTTGTGCGCCACCTTTCTCATTGCCCGCAGTCCCTCCTGTCCGACCACCATGCATGGTGGTCTGCCTTAATCATTCTTGCCTGAACCAATGATTATCACACAATGGATTGAAACACACATAGTATTTCATAGCATATTCTAGCTGGTGATTTCTATCAGCTCCCAGGGACAATCAACACTGGTTTTAAAAGTGACATTCACGCATTCCCATCAGGATAATTGTGCATCACGAGCCTGAGTTCCGTTGCCGGAATCCTACTGTCAATGAGTGAGTGAGTTAGCTAGTTGTGTTTCGGCTCGTATTCTCTAACTGTGGACAGATACGCGCTTCTACAAGTCTTCATCAAGTTCGGCAAAGTATCAAAACTCGACTTCCTCTTTCACAAGACGGGGCCGAACAAAGGACAGCCACGCGGATATGCATTTATACAATATTTTAACGAGAATGTAAGTTATTATGCGTTACATAGTGGCAGCCATTTGTCCTTCCCAGCTATTGACAGCTTAACTCTGCACCAGGATGCCCAGATAGCATTGGAAAACGTCAATGGAAAGTTACTGCGAGGTCGAAAACTGTCAGTCACCTTTGCTCATCAAGCTCCTCTCGAACAACGCAATGGAAGTCGGCAGGTGGCGAGAAGAATTGATGCGCGGCCGACTTTCCTGAGTATGATAAAAAGTGGAATTCATACTCGGTCAGAACGGTGAATTCTATCTTCAGAAGGGTGCCTATAAACCTACCTTTGAATGGTTGGTACAGATAACAAGATTGCGATGATGGAGGCAAAGTTGCGCCAGATGGAATCAAGTACCACCAGTTCATCTAATTCGTTACCACCCAAACCACCGCCATCGGCTGCGTTATTAAATTCGGCCTCAAGACAGTGTCGTGGTTTGGGAGTTTCTCTCTCTTCCAGAAATCCCGCAGGCCCAACCGTTCAGCGTCCTACCACCCTTGCGGAACCTACCACCCATCTAGGGCTTTCTGCGGATGCTGACACCACACCTTCAGCATCGCTACCCACACTCAACACTCAACCAGAGGTCCTTAATCCATCCATGTCTTGTAAGGGCATATTACCTGGTGTGAAGATCGTCAAAGAACGTCATAAATGAAGGTAATGCTCGGTATCACACTTCCGTTATACTGACAACGATCTTCGCCAGATCTGTACAGTTGTGACACTTGGCACTGAGATCGTTCCGATGGTACAAAGCCTTTCTTTGCCACACATCTTAGCGCATTTGGATTTGTCCTGGTGTAGTCCCGCATGAAATATACTATCAGCACGGTCTGAGAGTTCTCATGAATGTGTTCCACCGTGACACTTTACACACTCACTAGGTACCTCCAATATCCAACATGAGAAAGTGAACTCATTTCTCACTTGAATTGCGCAATAACCTAGATTCAGTGCTACGACTTCTTTGTTGATTCTTAACGCCACCTGACAAAACTTGTTCTAATCATAGAATACCAGAGCTCTCACTTCGATGGATTCCCGAGGCGGCGTTCCCTCTGGAGTGTTTGGGTCTTGGAAGCCAGTATGAGGGGTAAGTATCGCAACGCTGCCATCTTGTATCGAGTCGGAGCTGAGACCCTTTTAGCACGACGGAAAGCTCCCCCAAGTCATTTCGCTCACCATTTGATAAGAACATACTCTTCTGGGGTCATCGCCTTCATGTATTTCCACTGGTGGTTTGGGTTGTATTTGACTCCAAATGTCTCACCCTCCCGGTCAGCGTATACATGAGCGACAGGCACCAAGTCTTTCTCGAAATCAACACTCCGGAAGTCACATAGTGCAAGCGGCCAATCTACAGCTGCATGTGATATGGGACGCCAAAGGTTTATTATTTGGAAGCGTTTGCGAAGGAGGGAAGGAGCTTCTGTTGGTGGGAGATGCCTATGAACACGGCCAGTGGACGCCGTAGGCGTTTGGTCAACATGAACCCGGGAGACTGGTTGACGTTTCTGTGGGTTATGATTATCTATCTCGCCTGGACGACGGCGACGAATAGCTGTAACATGAATTAGGGATCAAGACGTCGTCTCAAGTTGGTGGTCAACGTACTGTGATCGAAGATGACAATTTTGGATGCCCCCGTAACCCTCTTGATGAGGTCGATGCTCTCGGGGTAGTATTCGCGCTCAATCTCATCATCATTCAAGAAACTGGTATGCTTCGCTGCTTCTCGCCCATACTGAAATCCGGCATTGTCGAGCTTGTAAAGTTCTTCCTTTCCACGGACGTCCCCAACTTGCATATCATGCGGGTCGTCGATCCAGTTGCGGGACGTCTTTCCTGTGGTGCTGTCTGCATAGACTCTATTATAGGGCCGAGAGCCATCAGATGGAGGGAGGAAGTAGTTGAAGCTGCTGATGGTGTCAGAAGCCATGATGAGTCCGTTGGTGCTGGATGTAAAGAGGAATGTAAGCCTCCTTGGTACCACGAGTAAGTTATATCCTACTTTTATATGTCTCCAAGGGCTGGGGAAGCCGTTTGGCTTACATATCATATCTCCTGACTGAGTGCTGACTGATTGTCAATGTGAATGACAAAATCTCATACACATGACTATGACGCCACCGAGCTGCAGGATGAGTCGATGAGTCTGGTGATGATTCAAAGTTGTAGAACCTTACCGTACTGAGTCCGTGATGTTGTAACTATGATGACTATAGTAAGATACAATTCTGCTTAGGACCACCGCGCGGCGCTCTGTTTGGGGTGAATGTGAGTTCGCTTCTCGAGTACCTCGTACACCGCAGAATTTCAGTGTTTCGATCTTCTCATTTTCCGGAGACTTCCGCCCCTGTCTTTTGGCTCTCAGCTAAAGCCGAACACCCCTCCGCGAAACTCGTATCTCGTCTTCACCACTCGAAGGAGTAGCTATAAATTTAGTTCTCGAACTTAATATCAAGTGCGTGCCTTACAAATAACAGTGTCTGGTTATTTGTGATTCAATTTTATAGCTAAACGTAGCAACTAGGTATAGTAAGCGACGGCGCGAGCCAAACATCTCACAACTTCAAGTGAATCAAAAATTGGGTAATTCCGATGAAAGCAGCCACAATGTGACCCTTCAAAGCAAATTCTATTCTTATGACAACGAGACAGTGCATTCCTTCACTCCCTCCTGCACGTCTCACGCTGATTATTTCCCATGCTCTAGAAAAAGCAAGCATATCAGCAACTCGGACTCGCCAAGACAACGAGAAAAGACGGACTCACCCAAGTACTGTCGTGTCATTAAAGCAAGCCAAAAGCTCAAAAACCGGGAATGAGGTCCTCCAACTTCTCAAATAACTTGCAGCAATCCTTGCACTTGAGGGGCAACCAGAATGTCATTTTGCTGTCAATTCCGCAGACATATATGAAATCGTCGCCATTGTTATAAGTGTCGACGCCATCTGAGCACCCCACTTTATTGGTAGATGGCAATAAGCATGTAGTCTAAGGTCTGCATGCATGCTCCAAAGTACTCACCCACTGTGGTGCAGGCTAGTGTCGGCCCATTCGAAAGTGCCCTTTCAGCGGGGGCTCCTCGGCCCACTGGGCCTCCTTGGGAAATTGGGGCGACTGGGACGGATGCGATAACTATGCCAGCCATTGCTGTGGCAGTAATGATTACACTGGTGAGTGAAATGAATCTCATGGCTGAAACGCTGAAACTTGATGGTGTTTTCTGAGTCAAGTACGTCAACTTTTATACATGAATTATAAGGTGCGGCCAAACAATTTGCATGTGCTCGCATCACGAAACAGATGCTAGCTCACGCACTATGACATAATTTTCTTGAAGGCCTCAAATTTTGTGCCGGACGCACTCCACGAGTGCGTTTGGTACGGTTTAGTGAGTGTCGGTCCATGATGATGATGATTTATTCATCCAATTCAGATTTGCAGGATGGGGCAGACGAACTCACTAACCATACACATGTAAACACTCGTTAGAGCGATGCTCAGTGCTCGCATGACTTTGCCACCAAGCAGAATATACTGGTGCCAGGTCAGTGGTTGACGGCGAGCATTTCCGAAGATGCTAAAAAAATGTCGTCAATATCGGTTGCGGAAGAAAACCTTTTGGTATCATGAGTCACGAGTTAATTCACCCATCACTGAACGTATTTCTGATATTATCCAGCAGATCCCAGAGTACGCAGATCTTGCAAACGTGTACTTCAATGCAACGCCGATGAACCTACACCAGGATTCGCATTGCCAGTACTGGATAAATAGGCACGGCCTTATTGTGTATTGTACGCGTTATAGATGAGCTGGCATGACTGCGGTACTACAGACTTTAATGAATTGCTCGCATACGTTATCTATCAACAAATGACTGCATCAGTCAGATCTCAGTCTTGGGGAACTAACAGCCGCTATCACCGCCCATGACGGTTTCGCGACCGTTTGTTAAGGTGGTCAGGTGGTGCTGTAACTTAAACTCGTCAATGTTTTTGCAAATGAATAACCGGGTAAAATACGTGAGTAACATTGGCGGAAAGCACCCTGTTTCCGTGAGATCGGGGACCAGAGTTGCTGCATATGCAGGAAACGGCAGAATTCCTGTCTCAAACCGAACCCTATATACTGACATCCGAAAGATATCAGTAAAACCTTGTAGAAGCACTAGATTCAGTGTCCCATTTGGAATGGGATGAAAGAAGCATATGATAAGCATGCATGTACTTGTGAAACTGAGAACCCAGGAGTTGCAGCAGGACATTCCTCGACCTAGCGCTGACTCGCTGTAGTGTGAATCGTCTCATGAAGGACAACCCTGGATTACCGAGGTGAAGCGCCGCGGTTTAACACTTAGGCATTGGTGGAGTCAGTAAAATGAATCTGGAAGTAGAGGTGGAGAGTGTACGTACGGTTGAGATGAAGATGCTATTTGGACAAGCCAGAGCCATTTACCTTGCAGCATGTATTTAGGATAAAGGGAGCACACGACAGATATGGATGTACTTGAAACTGGGGACCCATACGCTACAAGCATTGAATAATCAGTAGTACGTGCTATGACTACGTCATCCCCGTCGGAGGACAACCGGTCCCTCCAGCCCATGGCGCAACCACAACACAGAAGATTAACGAACAAGGACAAGCTTGCCTAGTAATTGCCTCGAAACGCATGATTAGGTGGTGCAGGAGAGGCCTCGAAATCTAGATTTGTTAGATAACTTGAAGGTGAGTATATCGTCCAAACACCAGGGTGAATACTGGGTCCATTTTATATTATATCCTACGCCAGTTCCATTTCCAAGCGACTCAATGATGCTCCCCGATATGTTTGTGTCTACAGCAAATATAATCAAGGCCAGTCTGACATGGTTTCGGATATGACATGGCACAAGTACCTGGAGGAAGCTAGCATGGAGGACGAGAGAGAAAGAATATGCACTGGCCGAGTGCTACATGGGCACAGCACGTCAATTGTGCCAGCTATACCTACAGCGAGCGCTCGATCTCTACCTCCCAGCGTTCATCGTTTGGACAGAATCCGCAGTCTTGCAAGACGAGCACAAGAGAGAGTGGAATCCTTGCACAAAGTTGGACGCCGCGAACCAAACAGTCCAAACCTAGTATGGTACATGTTCAGAACTGCACTTTTACGCACCTGTTTGACATGGCCCTAACAGTTTACAGGACAACGATCCTTTGTCCTTTCCGGGTAACAATCCTCCCATTCCTACGAGGCCCAATATTGATATCTCATCCAGAGTGCAGTACTGCCAAATGCAGGAAACCATGGAGTTTGTGCACCTACTCTTCTCTGAAGAATGTGCGCCCATTAGACATCGACGTGTTCCACAGACTCGGAGGGTCCAGAGAGGGAGGAAAACAAGATAGTCGTTGGCTGATGTACCAGTTATACATGTGAATAAAATAACAAGGAAATGGTTGTGAACCTATACAACTTGATCTGAGAGTCGAATGTAGAACTGATATAGGAACGCTTGCATTGGCGCGTTAAGGCTCGTCACAGCCGCGTCACGACCGCGTCAAGTTACAACCCCCCTCTTGATCACACATAGACATGGCATCTCAAGCAGCAGCAGCGACCATCCTCGACTCAGTCATACTAAAGATTCTACACGCTCACAATTTCTCGAGGTCATCGTCACAGGCATCTATCGTTCTTGCCAGCCTCGTTTCTCGCTATCTCGTTCTACTATCTTCTGTCTGTGGCAATTATGCCGAACTTTCAGGACGCTCACGAATATCAGTATGGGATGTGTTGAGCTCGTTAGAAGATTTAGGTGTGAATTTGGAAGAATTAGACGAGTATTGTGTTTCTGAAGGGAAGGACCTGGGGAGGTATGCGAGCAGCAGTGCCAGGAGGCTCGACGATCTCTTAGAATTCAGAGGTATCTTTCACAAATTCTCCTATTCTTCGTTTCATTAAACACAGTCGTTATTACAGGTTATCTACAGGAGGGCCACGAAGACGACGCGATACCTTTTATCGACCCGCAACCTTTGTTAGACGACTTTGACGACTACGATGACTTATTCGATCGCTCAACTACCCCAGATTTCCTCCCTCCACTCCCAGATGACACGTCACGCCCACGAAGCGTATCGCCAACGCCAACCCCTCACACTGTGAAGCTCGAAAAGCCACCCTCACTTATCCCACAGCACATAACCTCCAACACCGTTTCCGACTACGTGACACAGGTCAACTACTCAGAATCGGTCCTAGCTACTACCCCAGAGTGGCACCTCCCCTCACGCCCACCAGCTAGCGCCCTCTCCAGAAAACAGCCACCTCACCTCCCAACCCCCCAAACAGCACAAGCGCTCCTCCAAGCATATCATCATATCCTCACGCACCCCATCCCCCCTCCCGTTCCACCAAATCCCTTAAAGCATAAAGTCGCGACGATGCTCCTGTCCCAAGTACAAAACAATCCACGGTGGAACCCTCCAGATACGCTATACGCCAACATCGTACCATGCCCACCTCGCGTCGCAGCCATCGGCCCTTCCTACCCTGTCCCGCAGTCGACTCTGGACGACATACGTGCAGGAAAAGACGACAAAGAGTCCAACAACAAACCTATATTTCCCTCTGCGCCTCCCCGCCCTGTATTCTCCGCAGACAAACCCGTTTTTCTCGTGTCTCAGCAATCTTCGCGTCTACCAGATCTCGCGCGTCAAATTTTGCCTGTAAGTCATCGTTTTGCACGTTTGTTTGATGTCTCACGATGGCGCCACTATAGCCCTCCGTGCTCGCACGCACCACGCGTCTCGCACATCCACCCGTATTACAGCGGGGTAACCAGAAACTACATTATGGCACCGGTGTCAGCGCCCCTTGGAACTCGTCTACATCAGGGGCGCCTACTGGCGGAAAGGGTAAAGACGAGGGTACAGCCAACGGACGCAGCAACGAACCTCCAACATTCACATTACCCGACGCACAAATGTTCGCTACGTGGGATTTTGAGGCAAAGAGGCCGCAAGAGGCGTTAGTAGTACGCAGAGGGAGGGGTGTACCCGCATCTGGAGTGACGCTTTCTATGGGGAACCGTAAAGGGTAGTGCGCTCCAGTTAGCTGACTATTCTACACAACGAAGATTTTAAAAGACGTCAAATCAGATATAAGGTCCATCAAATATTAATTGGGGGAGATATACGATGTGCTAGGTGCTATGCATGTCACACCTGTACTTCAGTAGTCTCGACTTTTACGCTTTTCTTATCCTCGCCCCTCAGTACCACTCTGCATTGTTTCTATGGGAGATTTCCTGTCCTCGTCATATTGCTTGTCTATGGGCAGGACGTGATCCGCAGAGATTAGGCCATCAACAAAGGTATCATGAGCAGGGAACAAGTACGATGCAACGTAATACACCAGTGATGCAACAATAAACTATAATAATGTGAGCAAGACACATGTGAAGGAGATCAGGAGTGCCGTACCCCATACATCCACGCGATGTCAAATAAGTGGGTTGCGTACCCTATCTTGATAGCTGGATTGATCGCATTGATAAGGCCCGGAAGCGTGGGGGCAACAGTTACTATCATCGCCAGCACTGCACGCCAGTTCTACATAAGCAGACAAATATATCATGAGGCAGAACATAGCGAGCAGCATCAAAGCTTACAAATCCCCCAGTGTAGCGATATCGTCCTGAAGGGTCATACATGGCGGGAACGTCGACGCAGCCTTTATGCACCAGGTAAAACTGTGCAACGCAAAATGTTAATCGACTAGGCACGAGCGGGCATGCTTGTAAATTGTACCCACATCAGTGACCATGATACCAGCAAAAGGGCCAAGGAAAATGGTGTATCCATCCATAAAACTCAAGAACCCCGTGGCACTATCGGTGGATGATAAGGGCTTGACAAAGGTAACATATGGCAAAGACGTACTTAGCGAGAATCTCCCATGGACACAGAGCCCAGCCACCAATAATCGCACACAATATTTGTCCGCGCCTGATATTGATGTACTGTTTGAAATGAGCAACTGTCTGTGGAGAGTATAGACGCTAACCTTGGGACACAGAGCTGTCATATCATTTCCCGCCCCGAGCGAATTGGCGCTGATGTTGGTACCAATAGTCGTCAATGCAAATACAAAGGAGGCGAAAAAGGCTGCAGGCCGATTGTCCCAACGATCAATTAACAGAAGAGGGTTCCACAAGACCTCGCCGTAGAGCTGTATTCCAGCACTAGTCACAGCAATTCCAACAAAGCTGCACAGCGTAAATGCGATGGGTATGATGAACGGTTGGACATATTGACTAAAAACCCATTAGACAACAGCGTCGATCTCAGATTGGAATTCATACGCTCGTTCATTCTTGGCGTAGCGCTGCAAGTTTTTGTAAGTCAATGTGGTAGAAGACATGCAAATCCATCTGACTTACAGTAAAATCGGGAATGTTGACCGACAAACTGGCATAAATTCCCAAGGCGCTGTTCATCGCGCTGAGCCATGCCCATGAAAAGTTGCTGCCCTCGATAGCTGCATGCTGGGAAAACAAGCCCTGTGAGGCGGGGACCTTAACGAATGCCCATATGATCATTGCAAGCCATGCTATAGGTGTGAGGACACCCTTTGCGAAGAATAACCAACGGATTTTGTGAGGAGTTACGAAAAGAAACGGAAACTGGATGAGCCAATAGAGAAAGTAACACAAAAACCCTGATAAATTGTTTGGGTAAGCATATAACAAGGGCAGCAGGGGAAATGATGCACCAGAGCTGGTAATATTCGCGGAGACTGGTAATTGATTGGGCATCCTTGCAATCGAAGGCCAAATGGCTTTAAGCATCTGAGTCATATTTCAAGTCAATATGACCAAAGATTAATAGAGCACGATTCGATGCACCTGATACACGCATTGCGACCCGTTGTATGTCTAAATGCATGCATGAGGATTCCTGTCACTAATCGCACACGCATAATCATTACCTGTATACCGAACCAGAACATGGATAACAAGACGCGACTGAAGACGGTGAAGTAACTGAACCAGAAGCCGAAAGACGATCGATTTAATACAGGGAAGGCAATATGGAGACGAGCGCCTATTGTGCCGGTCAAAACCATCACTACGGAGATAATCGCATATGCAACCGCAATACATGGCAAAGCCTGACGCCTAGCGGTTAATGCAATGTCAGATAAAATGTGCTGTTGGAGTGGAAAACTCGTTCGAGTAGTCATACCAAGATAAACCGATTGCAAGCATGGAGCTAGCCAACTCCCAAACTGCGAGATTGGTAGCATCAGAGATCCAATAGGATATCTAACAAACACTCATTAGTAAATTTTACTGTGGTAGTCATCATGGCATGTCCTACATAATTCCAGGTGCTATGAGGAGTCGCCGAGGTTGTGAAACAGCTAAACGGTCAACAACTATCGTGCTTACGTCCATGTTCTCAGACGAAGAGGTACCGGATCCATGTCCTTGTTGCTCCATCCATTGTTCGCGAAAGTCGTTTCTTCACGTTCGAGAGCCCATCTGGAAGGCTTGAAGAAATCGACCAAAACCCCGCTTTGCGGCATGGTTGGCAAAGAAACAAGTTCCTGATTTCAAGTCAGTGAGCGTTTCAATATATACCTCCACACGAGCGAACAAGTGACCTCCGCACTTATTTATATTGAGATAAGAGCTGAAAAGTTCACAGACTATCATATTGGACGCTGAGTACTAGCTAATCAGCGACAGCCAAACTTGTGATTATGAACTGCCATCGAACTTGCAATGAAACCCAAAAAGGATACCTGACTAATTGACATTTGCACTGAACCACGTGAAACATATACATTCTGTCTCACAAACGGTCAGCCTGGCCTATGATGCCGGCCTTGCTTCCTGCACCGTAGCTCTCAGTGTGACCATTTATTTCTTCAAACCTCTCTTTCATTGAACCGCTGTGGACCAGCGTATTTGGTACGATCACCTCATGTCCGACCCATTCGATGTTATACCATTCGAGGTACGTGCTACTCATATAAGTAACCCTAAACCACACCCACCTGTCTTATCGAAAGGACATCAAGGGGGAGTGGAAGAAGCTAGGATCAGGTTCTTTTGGGAATGTTTATAAAGGTATTTCATTCAATCTAATACCCATCCAAGCTAACAGATGTACAGGATCATACCTGGGCATTGATGTCGCAATCAAAGAAGTCCTGCCATCCAGCAGTTACAACGTCGCCAAATATTTTGAGAGGGAATGGAGGTTAATGAAGTAAGCTTGCAGACCTAGATACAGACTGTCGTTGAGCGTCACTTCAGAGAAGCTCGTCATCCAAATGTTGTGCTTTACCTCGGCCTGTCGCGTGCCCCGCCTCCAGATGGACGAATATTCATAATATCAGAGTATATTGAGAATGGTGCGTTCAGTTTTTGAACTTTATCTCCTACTTCTCTTCATACTGTTCATTCAGGAAATCTCAGAACATACATATTCGATAAGACGAAACCTTTTCCGTGGCGTCTCCGGCTTTCTTTTGCTACAGACATTTCCCGTGCTCTAGCATACCTTCATGCACGCAAGTGCATACACCGCGATTTGAAAGGCGAAAATCTTCTTGTCACCGCAAACGGCAGACTGAAGATCACCGATTTTGGTTTCGCTCGGATTGCCGCCCGCAACGAAGAGGAAAGCAAACGTCTCACCTTCTGCGGGACTGACTCGTATATGTCACCCGAAATTCTACTTGGGGAGGAGTTCGATTTGCCCACAGACATTTTTTCTCTTGGCATCATCTTCTGCGAGATCGCCGCGCGGAGGTTAGCTGATGACCGCCATTTCAAACGTACTGGCCCAACGTTCGGCATTGACCCTGAGGAGGTGCACCGGTGGACTAGCCCTGGTTGTCCACCGGCGTTCCTTGCTCTTGCGTTCGACTGTCTTGCTCAGGATCCAAAGGCACGCCCCACCACTCGCGTTATTTTAGAGAGGCTAGGCGAAATCGAAACGGAGGTTTTGTCACGTCCAGACACCGAAGACTTTCACGTTGGGAGTATCAGGCTTATGACAGGAGGCAGACGCCCGGGTGCTGCTCCCCGCATCCCAAGTTTTGGGGCTGGTGTTGGGAAGGACATCAGGCACAATACGGCCTCCGTCAAAGATGATGTTCTTGCGGCCCTGTCCAGCGGCGAGGAAAGTAGCGACGAAGAGCCCTTGGGCGCCATGCAAGGTCTGGATCCAAACAGCGATTGGAGCACGGCTGCCAACGGTAAGATTATCGCTTTAGAGTTCTGACGACTTCTAGTAACGTGCTTCCATTGTTGACACTCAGGACACTCGGGTGATAGCACCCAACCTCTTCTCGTCAGTAACTCTAGTACATTGTCAGAATACAGCGCCGCCGTCGACCGGGCCCATGTTCCCACAACTACAGATGACATCCCGACATCTTTGTCTTCCATTATCACTATTCGACCTGCACTTGACCCAAACGGAACGGCGGAACCCACTACCCCAGGTAGTAATACTCCAACGAGCAGCGACTCCATCATGTCTGTGCAGAGTTATCAGACTGCTCAGTCATCCATCCAGTGTTCCACCACAGCGACGAAAGGCCACTCCTCCATCGGCTCTCCCCCCATGCTTCACCGCTTTACTTTACTGAAACCTGGCATAAAGCGTACCAGCGGATCGGTATCCCCAACACGTCATGCCGACGGAGGATGGAACCCGTTAGAACTGATCTTCTCCAGCGGATTACTCGTACAGAAGTGTGATATATGTTCAAAGAGGATTGGTTGGAAACCTGTTTTGCAGTGTGACGATTGTGGGCTGCGGTAGGTTCCTGACATCTGATTATAGCGTATCTGATACATGACTGCTATAATTGCAGGGCTCACGTGAAATGCGGAGAAGTTGCACCTCGTGATCGTAATATTCGTTCGGTAATTCAACCAGCCCTGCATACATCATCGCCCCTGTCAAAGGGCAGAAGCCAGCCAAAGAGAGTATCCTTACCCACTTCAATCACGCGATAGGGACCCTGCATATTCTATTCTATCATCGCTTAGCTTTCTAGATTTCTCCTATCAAGCCGCACATAATAGTAAGTTATATCCATCCGACGATAAAGCACACTACGTCACTGCCGAGTTACTCGGTATCCTTGCCTTGTATCTGTTTACCTATATTGGTGTATTCCCAGTGTCTTGTACACGTTATCTGATATTGATGCAAATAGCACTGGTCCACTTGGAGCTCTGGCCGTTATCATTTTGCCGAGTGGCAAAAGTCGTCGACTACATGATTGTGCCGACAGAATTCACATACACGATGTCCTTTCACACGTTTACCCATAATACTTCAATGGGAAATTATGCATTCATGTGCGTCGATTCTTAATGGTTCAATCTGTTTAGGAACATATGCAATCGACGCAGCTTAGTGTCATTCCGATTCATGGACAGACTGGCCGATTAATTTTTTAAACCTCTGCCATATGACGCGTGACAGCGCAGGCGCTAGACAGTAGAACCCGGGGAGATGCGGCGGCAGAACTCAAGATATCACCGTGATCGGATGACGAGCCAACTCAATTGACGACTTGCCGGCATCTGATACCGAGGTTGCCAAGACTGATTTCACAATATGTTCCAAGTGCCTCCCGTGTCGACAGAAACTTGAGGCAAAAAATTGGAGTTAATTCTCTGCAGTGACAACATATGCATGAGAACAGGCTGTAACCAAAGACAAAACTCATAGACTCGTAGTGCATGCTGAGGCCGAGGATTGACCGAGATTAACACGGTATATATAATTGAATGGTTGACATTAAAAGAAACAACTTGTATTAAAGGGACTATAACGTCAATAAAATGTGAATGTACGAACCGACATGACAGCCATTTGCATAACGCTAGGCCTAAGCAAAAAAAATACATACACTCGGCAACAAGTCGGATCCTGAACATTTCAACTCCCGACGCTTGATCTTGATCCACGATGGGACGACACATATCCAAGGAACGAAAGCAGATTGCTCTGCAAATGAGCGTGCTGGGCATTCGGGATCCAATGATCCGTCGTTACACTGGCATAAGTGAGCGTTCACTGCGCTACATCCGGAAGACATTTCGGGAGACTGGCGAAGTCGTGAGGACACCAGTTTGTGCAGGTCGACCTCGCGTCCTCGATTCCCTCGATGCAAATGTGAGTTATTGTTTAATTTTAGTATTACTCATATGTGACTCCTTAGTTCCTCGAGGCATGCATTGAGCGACAACCAGATATTCTCCTCACCGAAATGCAAGATCAGCTGCGGGAGATCTGTGGTTCTGAAGTCTCGATTGCAACAATTTCAAGAACGATGCGTAGGCGAGGGTTTACACGGAAGAAGGTAGGTCATCACTCACTTGTCCTTACTGATATGTATGATTCAATACAGCACTGTCTAGGTTACACGCCCTTCTGTCGAACGTGACGAAGATGATCGTGCTGCCTTCAAGATGCTTATAGGGGAACATTTCCAGCCAGAACACCTTGTATTGTACCATAATAATTGACACATATGTCTGTGAACCCGTCGGAATAGAAAATGATCACTTTGTTTTGTTTTTTAAGTCGATTTTACTGGCGAGTGTCAAGCGCGCGCACGGACCATGTTTGCTTATATAATATCACGACAGATTACAACACCTTTCTATCACCTTCTACAACAATGTCATCACCTGTAACTCCACCAAACAGACGTCTTACCCTCCCCAGTAATCCGACTTCTCCCTCCAATGCTTCGTTCTCTTATAGAATAACAGTAGGCAATAAAGTCTCGGAGGATACACTGAAGGCGTGTGCTGAGCTCTTCAGCTCCAACTACGGTATTTGGGGTGATGAAGCAAGCAAAATTTCTAGTTTCACCAAAGCTGGTCAGTAATCAATATACATCCTTGGTCATTGCTGAGTCTTTTATATAGGGCAAAAGGTGAAGATGACCGGCGCAAGGCTTCGAGCCCAATGTTTGTCTCACCCAGAGAATACTGTCCTGGTGACCTGCCACCTCCAGGTTGATCCGTCTGAGAGTGAACGTCCCAAACTCTGTGGTCATGCGTTTGCTTCCATGTGGAATTATGGTGAAAACAAAAGTAGGTGTCGCACAACTTTCTCTCGCGAGGTTCACCTTCTGATTTTGTCTAAGTTGGCTGGGTGACTCAACTTGTTGTTGATGAAGCAGTCCGTCAGCGTTATATTGCGACACAGCTCTTGCAAACACTCAAAGTCCATGCCCCATTCTCCCGCATCAACATTGTTGGTCTGGTCTCATCCCACCCTGCTGCTTGCAATGCTTTGGCGAAATATGCTGGTAAGTTGATGTTATCACTCATGGATTTCGGATAGCATAACTAACAACATGAAGCGGCTGATCTCAAAGATGTCGACTTGGACTTCATTCGGTGCACATGCCAAGGGGATTCTGCAATCCTCCCCATCAGTTATCTGAATGACGCTCAACTGAGGGGCACCACTCTTGAAGATGTCTGCCGCGAATGGATCCATCTCGTCTGTGGTACCCCAGTTCTATGTTGACCATGCGGAGCCTTTGAGGGTGCTGTCGCATTACCAGAATAAGGTCAATGGTGCTTGGGTGAGCTTGCTGATGGACATGAGTTTCTCGCTATTTTTCCTATCGTGCCTGTGAGCCCAATTTCGCCCATCCGATTACAAGCATCCTAGAACTACTACTCATCATATCGGAGCATCAAAATTTAAATACCGCTGTGTATGTAGTAATTTTATTTTGGCCTAGCGTTATGCAAGCAGCTGGAACAGCGAAAGTTCTGTGTGCATCTAAAATCGTACCGCCAAACAATATTATTATAGCGCTATAGCATAGATGTCTCCACTTGCCATCAGAGTATATGTCGAGGTATGTTA
>JABBWF010000062.1:0-223700 GCA_016647645.1 Suillus variegatus
TTTAGTATCTGTGCTTTGAAATCTACAAGCTTTATAGGCTGTACAAGATACCCTTGTTGACCTTGTACAGGCTTATAAAGAAGGGACTTCCTTGTGGGTTCTGTGAGTCTGTACACAACCCCTCTAGTTTGCTAATGTAGTATTTTCTTAGTCCATCTTATATCCCTCACAACATTCCACTAATAAAATTATAAACAAAAATATTATGTTACAGTAAAAAATCATGTGTTATGAAAAGAAAAACATATATCATTAATGGTATATATGGATTCTTTGCATTTGAATAGTTTTTAATACACCCTTTCACTTCACTTCACGACATTCACCAGAAGCTATACTCCTAGACCATTGCTACTTTGTTTATAGCATCATCATTATTCTAAAACAAAAGATCTTTTTGAAAGTAAGCCCAAATGTTTTCCTTAGGGATGAAACCTTACTGAGATTCTATTTTTGCCACAATACCTGCAAAATGCAGTGGATGCTAATGATAAGCGAGAGAGAGCATAGTGTTCTTGTTATTATTTGGAAACCAATATTTGCAATAACAAGTATACTAGCATCTACTACTATGATAACATCTGCCTGGGAAAGAACAAGCACACAACAATCAGGAAAGTGCATGTTGATGGTAGTTTGCATACCAGAGTACTGTGCTTTATGTTATTGTCATTGAAATGGTCAAAGAATTTCTTGATATTGAGCAGATTAACAATACTGTCAATGTGAAGTTTTTCAACATGCTCCAATACTATCACTAGAACATTAAACATAGCAGCTGTTCATAGCAAAGATAAAAAAACAGATATTTTGGTTTCATTTACTTTCCTCAATTAAATGAGTCTACATTAGATAACCTTTTGGAAAACCATAGTAGATGAAAACTGGTGATGACCTTCCCAGCAAATGAAACCTGAATTTTCAGCATGCTTATCCTGTAACTTATGTAAAATATTTTATATTCTTCCTATTAGTTTATGTGAGTCAGCTAAGGTTTAGACAAGAGCTGCAATTAATATAAGTGCACCACAGTATGCAATACCTTGTTTTTTCAAGAATATATTGGAGTTAAGAAGGTTCTCTGTGTAATTCTGTTTTTAAAAGAAAAAGATTGTATAATCTCATGTGAACTATCAAAGCTAATTAGACAAGTGATCACTTTCTCCATTTAGTCAGTGTTCCAAAATAATAATTCTGCTGTTTATTGTTCCAAAATCCACCCCTCTATCATTTGTGATTTGTCTCGATCATTGTTTAATACAAAATGTGTTTCTTACCTGCCAGAAACCATTATAAGGTTGCATACTATAATGTCTTAGGAAGGAATTAATGTACTTTCTGACAAAAAGTCATGTCAGTATCTCAGAAGTCCCTTTCTACCAAATCAATATGTTCTCACCAAAATTGTGCCTCTAGCTCAAACCCTGACACTGCCATAAAATTATCAACATACTCAGAATCCATTCATTGGAGAATAGAACCTATGATTGTGGTTCTACTCTCTTGTGAAGATGCATTCCTAGAATAGAAGGTCAGCATTGAACTCCTTAAACTAAGCAATAATGCAGGCATCTGGGATCACACAATAGTATTTGTAGTAGTCTCCATCTTCTTTTGTTACAAACATTGTGATCATTGAAGATTTATCAATTGGTTAGGTATATATTTTTTCATATCACTTCCTGTATATGTTTTCTGTCTGACTGTGAGACATGTGATGGAACAGAATTACCAATAAATATTTACTTACCATTGAAATGTCAAAATAATACAATACTCCTGAAGGATGTATAATTCTTTTCCAGATACAGCAACTTTGTTCCCTTCAGAAATGACTATGTATTCAGTTTGGTCCAGTAGGCAAAGGACTAACTCAACCCATAAGGTTTTCTATGAGTAACCCTAGGGTTTTATTTTCACACATCCTACCCATACCCTTGCACACTCCACCCATCAGGGGTAGGGGTATAGACCGAACCATCAAATCAACGGTGTCACATGAAACCCATGGTGTCATGAAACCCATGGTGTCATGAAACCCGTGGTTAATAGGGGTATAAATCAAACCATCAAAACAGCGGTGTCACATGAAACCCACAGTGTCATTGAAACCCGTGGTTACAAAGGATAACTAAATGCTAGAAATATGCTTATTCAATCAACTTGACATCCGATGACTCTTGTTTCCTCTTAGAATTAGTTTTTACGGCAGCTACAAGGTCTTCAAATAAGATGAGATCATGACGAGCCCAGGAGCCAAGACAGAGAAATGCTCGAATAGATGAACCCTGAAGGCGGTTGCGAGTGAAAGACAGCAAGTGGTGACCCTGTGAGAAGACCCGTTCAACTGCAGTAGATATAGCTATGTTTTTAAATAAATTGGTTGCGAATTTATAATGCAAAGTTAAAGTTGAGATGGCAGTCGAGCTTGTCCATTGCAGGTATAACAGCAGCAATGCTTGCTGAATCTTGAGAGAAGAAAAGAGTTGCTTTTGTGTATGTCTATACACAAAGAAGAATCAGTAGCTAAACGTAATCCAAAACAAATAAGCATGCGCACCTCAAGAACGGCAACAAGATCTTTGATGATGCCCCAGTCCTTGTTGTCAAGCTCGTACTTGCACAATTTCAATGACTTGTCAGCTGTAATCCTATCAATCGCATTCTTAATGTCGAGTTCCAGCGTGTGACAACATCACGTGGGATAAGTCATTACTTGAGGTCGAGCTCATGGCAAACCTTCCGCCATGCTGGGAGACCTATTGTAGTTGAATGAATGACCACAAATGAGAGTTTTTGTATCTGTAGTGAATAGTTAGTGTATGACAGAGTTGGCAAAGAAAACATATGTTACCTTGGTGACTGTGTCACAGACAGCGGCAGTGTCTTCCAGCAGTCTGGCCTGCTCAACCTCACCCAGCTCCTGCAGGTCATCAATTTTGTCATCCTCGTCGTCGCTCTCATCTTCACCCTGCTCATCTTCTTCACCCTGGCCTTCGTCATATTCAAGCATTGCGTATTCATCAACTTCACCTTCAAGGTTTTCCAATGTGTTGTTGTTGTTGTCCTTGCCAGAGAGTGCTGTATTGAATGGTCGTAAGAGAGTCTTGGCGGAAAGTTGGAGCGTGTGATTGAAGCAGCGGGCATGATTTTCTTTGGCAAATGAGTTGGGCAATTGGTTGAGTTTTGTTGTCTGCGTGTTATTGGATGTGGCATTGTCACCATTGAAGGCGAGAATCTTCCAAGTCAGTCCAAAATCTTCAAGCATCTTTTGAAATGCGCGCGCCAATGTAGCACCTGTGTGAGACTGAAAAACAAGGGTGAGTTGAGAGAATGATTAGATATCATTGACTCACTTCAGGAACCTCAACTATATCCAGTAGAAATGCGAGCATAATACCTTCATACTCAATAGGAGCAGTCCATGCCACAAATGCACGATGATTGGTAGCTGTCCAGGCGTCTGTTCCAAAATGAATGTGACCAGGGTACTCCTGTAATTGTGAGGTTAGTCAAATTGCTGAAGACTACATAGCAGACGCATGACACACCTGAAGCAACTTTGCAATGCGCACCCGGCATTTTTCAAAAGATGCATTGATGTCATGAGAGATGGTTTGGTTGGAAGAAAGGGTAATGTTTGGTCGGCCAGCTGTCAAAAGATTGCGCAATTCCCGGTCATTGATGATGTTGACAGGTCAGTTGTTTTCGGTGATCCATTACACAAGATGGGCACTATTTGTTACAGTAAGTATTCCAATGTGAAAGTACGCTGAAAAGAAGAACATACCATAATTCTGGGTTAGTGTGAACACGATGCAAATACTTGACTGGCTGTTTGCCATTTCATGCAAAGAGGGCAAAAACCGAGCCATTGCATTCAGAGGCAGCCTTACCACTGATGGCAGCATTGATGGCATCTTCACCAAAGCAATGAATGGCATGATGCTTCAGATTAGCTGTTGAAGACTGGTCCTTTGAATCCTGAAATCAGCGAACACCACCAGCACACAATTTGCATGTGGGAGCAGCACAGGTGAAAAAGTGACATGGTTGCATATTGTGGTACTGAAAGATGACAGTAGGTTTGAAGAACGCGTAGATTGGTGAACACCAGGTTTTTTTAAGTTGTTCTAGTAGGTATTAGTATTGAAGTGAAAGGAATGATACATAAACATACCAAGTTCTTGTTCAGGACTCAGCTCAGTGCTCTCAGGCTTGCTATGATCAGCCACCTAACTTTCTTCATTATTATCGCCATCATTCTCATCACTGTGTGGGAGCATCGTTGTTGATGAGCAAGATCTGGTAGAAACTTGAGAAGATGTTGTAGAGATAGATTTCTTGAGTTTTTTAAGTGGTTGTGAAATGGCCTGGACACTCTTCCGTGCAAGGTTCTTGATAGGTGCTATCTTTCGGGAGATAGTCGAAGACTTTGTGGAGAATGTATCAGTTGGCTTGGACATACTGAGAGGAAGTTCCAATGACTTACCTGGTGTACCAGTGTCCGTTTTATAGTATTCTGAAGCCAGTTCTCAATATATTGACCCTTTGACTCTTCACCGTTGGTCCAATTTGAGCGGTAGTATGCCAGTAATCCGACTATGCTAGTGGTGTGTGTCTGAGTCATGGGAAGCAACAATTAGCAGCCTGGGAGTGTTATCAAAATGCCACCAAGTCAAGCCTTCAACAACTGAATCAGAGTGATATTTAAGCTTTAAGTTGAGTGAACCAGGTGGGTGCAACACAACAAGAAAACCCGCTACTACCCATGATACCACAGTTCAGGTACACAGTTTGGCCTCAGTGTACCAAATATGGTACCTTACCCTAACCCTAACACCGCGGGTTTTTCCATACCTGAGGCAAACCTTATCAACCCACCTGAAGCCATCCACTTGTTTGCACTTTATGAAGTAGTTGGGGCCAAGTGCAGAATCACTATTATGAAGAAAAAAAATAGAGATATCTATGACAGGCCTAGGTGCTCCAAGTCAGGCTAGCATCATGATTATACTGTAGTTCAGATTTATTCAATTACTAGTACTAATAACATATGAAAAATTGACAAAAATATGAATTAACATACTATGTCCAAATTAAAGTTAAGGAATCAATAGGTAGATGTCATAGGTGATATTGTAGCATAAGAAGAGTCAGATGATGAGGGTGGGATCAAAGTTTTAGGCTCATAAAGGTGGGGCATAACAGAAGAAATACACTTGAATCTCTCAAAATTCACCAATCACTTTATATATTGTGAGTACCTCTGTCAAGCATCATTAAGTACTATCTTACTGGGTACTCCATCATCAGCAGGGGGTATTGATAATATTATCTCTCTTATCATAATGATAAGCATGACATGAGTCAAGGATAAGTGTTTCACACTAATTATATGAGTGTCCTTCTTTATTAGCTATAGCAAGTTAAATCACTTAAACCATTCATTCATGAGTGTGCCAACCTTCCAATATAGATGAAGTGACAGCTTAAATATCTTATAGTTGAGGAATTTCTTCTGGTGCAACACAGGGCTAGTTTACAGCTATAGAGAACTCATGTTTGCCCACTCTAAGACCATCACATTCCACCTTTCAAATTCTTCATTGGCACTAGGAGTGTATTGCATTACAGAAAAATACTTGGCTGAGAAAGGAGGTCCATCTTTGCTAGGCCAGTTGAAGGTAGATAGATGTAATTTGCTGGAGATCAGGTTGCTAATATTGCTATTATTCATAGAATTATTGGGAATAGGTGCTGCCTTTGAGGAAGAGTGCCAGTTTTCAACCTGATTATATAAACCCTTGAAATTGATACTGACAACCCACAGAAAAAAGATGTATGACTCTAGATCATGTGTGATATGGGGAGCCTCATTTTAGTTGGCTGTGGTACCAAAAGGAAAAGTCCCCTGAAAAAAATAAGTATAAAGGGACAGGAATGACACAAAGATGCACTATGGTAGTTATAGCATTGGCTACACCATCTCTTCCAACAAGCCTAGGCCAAGGCCAAAATCACCAGTCATCCCAGTATGCTTGAGAAACTAGGGTGTAGGGGCTTCTACGGTTACAAAGTGAGGTTTACTGTTCTGGGGCAATAGATATCATTTTGAAACTGCATACTTGAGGTTGGTTTAAGGAACCCAGAACCAAACATTACCATCACTAGTATCATAATACATAATTCTATGCCTGCATACTTCAAGATGACCTGCAAATGATGGATGAGATGAGATAGAAGGCTAAGTGGAAATAAAATACATATCTAGTAGTGAACTCAATATGCAATGCAAAAACTTGTGGCAGCAAGAGAACCAAGTACATTTGACAGCTAGGATGTGAAACAAAATCTTATATGAGAAGATGCTAGGGGTGCATCCTTTCAGTACCCAATAAGACATGAGTTCATAAGTGCATGGGATCTTTCTATTCACCGCCTAGCCATTTGACAGGGAAGTATTCATGTCTGGTACTAATCATCAGATGGTGATAGATAAGGCTTCCCATGGTTGGCAACTTCCATAGTATTATTGCTATCAACAGTGGATATTTCATCCAAAAAGGACACCTCATATGCAGTTGGTTTTCTTCTTTATTAGCAATCAGCTGGCATCTGGGCTAATCTTGAGAAAGTAAGTGAATAAGATGAGGGTTGTATGATTGAGAGCTGAAATGCTTTCTTGGGTGGTAGGTGACTTGTTTTGAGCAAGCTAGGGTATGAGATGTAGGACAAGCAAACTTAGTTGGCTTTATATCTAGCTAGTCCTGTGGCCATTTTTATAATGGCAAATCTAGATGATTCACAATTTATTAAAGATGAAAGTTGAAGAACAATAATAATTTTATTGTGGGCCTCATGTTTGACCATAATTCCTTCTGTCATGGTGTTCTGGACCATTATGTCTATTTATGCTTATAAGCAGCCCTCACATTTACCATAAATTAATTGATTCTTTGCATATCACCTCTACCTAACTCTTGTTTGTCAACACAACAACTCTATTAAAATTGCTGAGACAGGTTTTTAATTAAAATAATATACTTTATCACAGGGCCAATGCTTACATTTATTAATAGTTTCAATATTTCTTCAATGTTTTCCTTGGTTGGGGTGTTTTCATGTTTCTCTCCTGCTGGAACACAGGTGCCTAGGTTAGATTGGAGACAAAGATCTCAACTACTGTTTAGTAAACATATTATTTGGTCATCCTTGAGTTGAAGTTCACATATACTTATTTTGTGCTGTTATGCCATATTCAAGAAACTCCCACAAATGCTCATCACTAAACTACTTGACTGCTACTTGATATTGACATCTTCCACCAACCCCTCTGGATACTTTTTATGCTTCTATAGGTAGGGTTCAGATTTACAATCAACACTGTGACAGAGTGTGGCATCTGCATGTAGGAAATGATCCAGAACTCTGTTTCTATCATTTTACATTCACATCCCTTTGGCATTATCTTTTAACTTTTTAGTCTCCTGTGAACTGAAACTTTTTCATAAGGGACTTTCCTAAAATTGCATGAAATGTTTTATCTTAATGTGTGGTAGTGATTGAAATATGGAAACAGGTTCTCAGTTTTTCTGAAAAGATCATTTTAACAAATTAATCGTACACCAGCAGAGGTTTAATTTGCCAGAGTGAGTGTATTCTGTCATCTTTACCTTTGTCCAATTGTCAGATTTATAAGAACACATTCACTCTTCTCATTATTATGTTTATTGAATGACTCACACCAGAGAAAAAGGTTGTAGGGACCACAATGGAAAGCTCGTCAAACCTCAATTCAAACCAATTCACAATCAGCTTCATGTGATAACTGTAACAAAATCTGCAGCAAAACATACCACTGTCAGTAAGGCACTTCTTGAGCCCATTTGTGAGTTTCACATTTCTGTCACCAAAGCTAAGCTTCCCATGGACTGATGAGATGCACATGTCCCTCATAGGATTCATTACAGTATTCTGAAACTAATGAAGTATGGTACAAAGAACCACAATTCCTTTGAGGTATTATGGATTCATGTCATAAAGGACCAGCAGCATCTCATCTATGTTCATCTTCCTATTAGATATTGGTTGTTCTAGGTGTATCTTTGCTACTGTATGGAGTACTGGCTAGTGGTGTGGAAATATTAGGATAGTGAGTCAAAGAATATAAAGAAGAATATAAAGACACAGCAAAAGAAGGCGAATTTAATTAATACCTTATATAAGAGTGCTGGTGTATGCTTCCTTAAATCTATGGTGGCCAGGAGAGCTGGGTTAGAGGAGTGTATGGTGAATGATGTGAATGATGAGGGAATTCAATCACTCAACAAGTTTCTCATCTATGATCACCAAGATTAATTTTTTGTAGAGTTCAATAAGTTGCCTGAGGATGCAGAAAAGTATTTATAGATAGACCTGCTGCATGTGGGGAACAAAAAACTTTTTGGTAGGTATTTCTAATGGGCATATATTATTTCTTCCTGCCCTAACTTGCAATGCAATTAGAAATAGGGTAGAATGTGAATGCAGATAAAATCAGGATGATGTGCAGTCAGGAGGACAATGCATGAATGTTAAGGGAGGTCCACATAACATATGATGATAACATGGAATTGCAAGACCAGTAGCATAAGTCCCATAAGCTGCCAATTTAATCTGCAAGCTCAAGAAGAGATCAGTTTCTATGCAATAGTGAGTTAGTAGTGGATATATTCTTGTCTTTTCCTTGACTGTCATTTCCTGTGGTATCTTTAAAATTTCACCTTAGATCAATCTTTGGTCTTTTTGTACTATTGTTTGAGAGTCAAGGAGGAAATCAAATACAGAGACTTCCTAAGATAAATTATAGATATGTTGATAACTAATAAGGCACAACACCAGTGGTCATTGTACATCAATTAGCTCATCAAAGGCAAAATGATGTGGGACAAGTTTAGCAATATAATGGCTAATGAGATGCATTTTGAGATGGATCAGCATATCAATGTCATAGATCCAGATATATGTACTTGCAACATCACACATGTGAAACTAAATACCATATCTTGATGTAGATGGTGTTAAGTCTGATCTCCCATTTTTCAGTTGGATGCAAAGATTGTAGTGTGAGCGCATGGGCAGTAAAGAAGGTTGTCGATCTTGAACATAAAGAACAGCAGGAAGGAACTAGAAATGAGAAGGGAAAACAGGCAATCTGTCTCCTAACTGATGAGTTTTCTACATATGCAACAATAATTCTTCTGGAATGGATACTGAATGTTGGTTTGACTAGGACACTGTAGAGAGTAAGAAGGAGAAAGATGTTCTCCACAACACAAACAAGGTAGCTAACTATAGAAAGCTCACATTTAAGATGCTAAATAATATCTAAGCATCAGATAATATCAGAACAAGAGGATGCTGTCATGAAAAATAGTAAACATGGTATCCAGAATACAGCAGTGGTGAGTACCTACTTACTGGCCAGAATAATAGTCACTTACAGCCCTTGCAGGATAGAGGAAAAATACAGGAATATGAGGCTGCAAATGTTTTAGTGATTTGCAAAGGAGAAGGCAATGGAATGAGCAACACTGAATATGAATTGGAGCAATTGGACACTTTGTGTTATAATAGCATGCCGCCTTTACTCTATGTTCCTTCTTCCCGACTTACCAACATGGCAGAGTACTGTCAGAAACCTAGAGTGGCCTGGAAGCTACCAGATATTTAAAGTAGCCTAGACTAGCTATCATAGCCTAGAAGACCTCCTGGTCCCATCATAATGGCTATCTGCCTCATGTAGAACTGGACCAATGCATGCCACCTCATATATTAATAGACTCAGAGACTGAAGCACCTCATGTATGTATCTTAATATAGAAGAGGCATCTCATGTATCTTATCAGACAAGCAAGGCTTGCCTCATGTATCTTATCTCTGACTTAGATAGATCCACAGATACGGACTCCTACCAAACCTTATAGAATATGCCTGCTACCTTAGCTATACATCTGTTAGCCCTACAATTTGATGAGCCATTGTGCTTACCAAACTTGTTGGAGGATACCTCAGGATTCTCCTGAGCTTAGAACCTGTCCTTTTGTCTATACGAGATTGTAAGATGATTGGCCACTTAGCCAGAGAAGACTCAACACATCCAAGTTATAACACTTTGGCAATATCATTAAGCCATCAGAAAGATAATGATGCTTCAGAGGCTTTGACTAAAGTAGTGGAGTCAGTGGGTGCTTCACAGAAAACTACACAGAAAGTAAATCACTGCACAAAATCTGTAAATGTAGTGAAGAACAAAGCAACACATACAGTTGCAGAAAGAGCTGGAAAAAGGTAGTCTATCACAGCCACAAATAAGAAAAAATTTAAGCTAGCAGCTTTCACAAGTATCAATGCAGGGCAGGGCCTGGAAGGAAAAAATGTGAGCTTTTGATCTGGATATGCAATAGGGAAATATAATCACACATGATGCAATATTTTGAAGGTGTTTTAATGGTAGCTTTGATTGATGACATGTAAAACCTGATGATATGAGCCATGATGGAAGGAGATAGACAGGACATCAATAAGAAATTAATAGTCTGGATGATACAATGATATTACATACTTATTGGAGTCCCACTATATGTGCCCCTCAATGGCCAACTCATCACACAGTTACCTAATGAATATAATGAACTAACAGTGAATGACTACTTTGGGGCACTTTGGATAGAAAGACTGTATGCTGTATTGGTCAATATAGAGAAAAGCCCTGAACATTTGATTCATCTTGTACATGCTCTTGGGAGGGCAGCCAAGGAGACCAACATATTTACCATGACAGACCAGCCACTATCTGACAGCTTCATTAGAATGATGGATTCATGTCAGATCAGAGGAAGGCAGAAGGCAAGTCAGCATATGACACTGAAGACCATGGTGATCACAATATAGAAGTGTTTACACCAGATGCAGATGAGGATGATGTATCCATGTCTGACAATGTACTCAATACAAGCTAGGTTTCTGAGCTTTATAGAGCTCACTCTCTCACTGATCACACTATAATTAATGATGTTATATAGATGTTACTTTATCAAGGAAGGACAAGAATCACATGAATATTAACTTCTCAAACATTTCCATGGATTTGATGGACACAGCATTGGTAACAACAGAAATTCAAGTATAGGCGCCCCCAGAGAAGAGAAAAGGAAAAAAGAAAACTTAGTGGCATTTTCTGGCATAATGGTATCATAAACATCTGTTGAAATGTCAAAAATTGATCTCACTCACCATTTATACCAGGATAAGAGGTGGAGAGAAAATGTAAAGTGCTTAAACTCTTTGTTCTTAACATCTTGCAAGTGAGGAACATCTCATGAAATTCAAACAAAAAGGTCACCCATGGTGATAATGGCTGATGAAATGTCTGGCAATGGTGCAGGGTACCATTATGGTTACACCATCCAAGAGCAGACCAATAGGAACAGGGTATATGAAAAAGTGACTTGTCCAAGGTACTCATAGTGGATGACATGCACTACAAATGCTGCTGGTTAGTATGATAGATGTGCACCAACTAGAGATCAATGATCAACCTCGCCTGTCACAATCCTTTAATGAATTAACACAAGGTCGAAGACTAGGACTCAAACAACAAGATAATCAAACAAAGGTAGGATTGAGCAGGTACATCTGGGCTGGTACAAGTAATGTACAGACGAGAGGTTTGAACTAAAGAACTACTGACTACAATAGACTACTTATATACACATATTGACATCGAGATTGAAACCAAATGTGAACTCACTAACTAATTAGAATAATTAAAGGTATCATATAATTCTATATATAACTATGATGTCATAATATGTGCTGCAGCAACCATAAGGCTCTGGAACATTCCAAGGGTATCACATAACATGAGGTCATCTAGACCAGCATCTTCTGATAAGTCACATGATTCAATCATGGGCAAGTTTGATAATTCTACAATAGATGCAATAGGAGGAACTTCTTCAACTGTAAATAGATTACTACATATGGGCACTTTTTCTGAGTGTTTAAATGACTTAGAGTTCAGAAAAGAATAATGGTTTGTATGAGGTACTCATGACACCACCCTAACATAATAGATCTGGTGAGTTATTTTTGTTTTGGATTAATCCATAATATATTTTTCTACTTAATAGAACTCTCAACATATTACTATCAATGGATGGTTAGAGCAAGCCAGCCACATCAAAATAGAGCCTGCTAAGGAGAAGATAGGAGAGACTATAAAGACAGAGCCCATTGATAAGAAGATGGGAGCATCTGTGAAGATAGTGCTAATGGAGGAGAAGATGAGAGCAATCATTAGGAAGGAGATAAGAGTGATTGTAAAGATAGAGGACATGTGAGGGGTTGTAAAGAAAAAAATGGTAGACACACCTTTGGCCACAATTAAAGTACAATCCTCTTACATTACTAAAGGTGTATGCATGATTACCTGCAAAAAACATTGCCTGGAGCTTCCAGATACACAATGATAGATTCACTTATCCACATACAGACAAGGTAGCCCAAATTGTGAAGTCCACCAAGATTTGAACTCTGAAACATAAAATAAGCAAATTCTGTAAAGTCTGTCCCTTACATTTATCATTCATCCATCACAACCTATTGTTTATCTGTCATATCCCATATATTCATGCTTCTCTTCCAAACTTTGGACCCTTGGATCCAATCTGGTCCGATGCATAGATCTGCTTCCAGTCTGACATCCGATAAGCTTCTCAATTCATTTCCTATTCATATAACGTTAAACACAGCCTATTTGATATTTCCTTTTCCTAGTGTCTCGGTTATACTTATTACCGGTATGATTACTGATCCGTTAACCTATGCTTTATTTCCGACTCGCATTTGATAAGATTTACATATGCTTCATACATAGCCTTAGACCTTTGCTTATTGATCCTTCCATTGTATTAGGAGAGCATGTCAGTAGTTATCCTTTGCCCATTCCATCTGTCTTATCCTTCCTGCTTGGTCTGTGTGCCACCTCTCCACCATTATCCTCTTAGTATATAAACCCATGTATATGTCCTGTAGTACCTCAGTTCGAATATCATCTTATTTTGTCCTCTTTCTGTCCTCTAGACTTCAGTCTAATCAACTCTTGTCAATCTCTGAGACTTTGGATCAATTTCAAAAGTCTACATTTCCGAATCTATTTTTGGATAGTCTATAGTCTATTTGTTTCTAGTCCAGATCCATCTGGATTAGCCTTACACGCATTTTCAATATCTGGAAGTCATTCAAATAACACTATGAGACTTGTCTAACTGTCCAGACACATTATCATCAGTCTCTGAAATAAGGGACAGTACTTGGGAAAGGGGCACAGCATACAAGCTGAGGCCAAAGTCCTTCAGATCAGATCCTACGAGACTATGACCTTAACACATCCTATGAATACAGTTTGATAAGCCAGTATTATAAAAAGTCAGCAATGATCCAGTTTCTGTCCCCTACACATGAATCTCATTCCTGCTAATTGGGCATTGGCCACCACTCATCTTGCTAGCGACTATGTCTCTGAGCAGTTTTGTTCCATTGTTGGAGGGATGCCAACAGTTCTCCCTCCCCCAGAGCTTAATGTAGTTTTGCTTGTGGCCTGCTGCAATCTTGCATGGCGCCTCGCCAATGCATATCTCAATGTAGGTTTGATCTTACTACTCATCCACCACTATTTCTGACTCATTATCAGTGACAATCAACTTTGATATGGTCTGCTATTTGAAAGTGTTGCATATGCAAGAAACTGACATGAATCCTTGGCGCAAAGTATCTCTCCTAGAGCGATATTCACTGGTTGGTCAGCTTATCCTTGAGCGACCTACTATTATACTGGACAGATTCAGTGTCATTGTTTTATGGTATCTTCTAGGGGCGATTTGAGGCAATAAAGGTGGGCATTCAATACCCACCAATGGTGTCTATTGACTTCAGTAGAATGATATATTGGCAGTGACCATAATGATGTCAGACCATTTGGGTAAAAGTGTTAGCCAAACTTCTGCCATAAAAGGGAAATGGCACATGCACCAGAGCAATTTTCAAACCAGTAAACACAGCCTTACTCTGGGTTGCATCAATTTATCTCTAGGATGGTTTCTGCAAGATCATCTGGTATGTCGGCATTTTATGGCTTGAAGTACTGACTCATGACACTAGGCTCCAAAGTTTCATTCTGAAGTATTAGTGACCTTTAAACAGGATGGGCCAACTTTATATCAGGTGATCCGGTGGTCTTGGCTGCTGCTGTATTGAGAGTCATGCATGGCAGCTTATACTGGTCATCATTGACAACACAGCTCAGCCTCAGTCTATGGGCAGACAATAATCAACTTAAGGAGATGGGAAATTGCCTCAGAGAATGGGCTTCTTCATTTACAGTTCTTGCCGTGATGTGCAATTGTTGTTCACCACATCACTAAGACTCTCAATCCCTCACTCAATAGTTCGATATCATGATCAGTATCGGTGATTATAGACCAGCATAAATGAAATTACCTATAATTCAGGTATTATGGTTAGTACTTCAAGCAGAGTTGTTAGGCATGGGATAGACAGTGTGATTGGTGATAGAGTTAGCTGGGTGTGGTACATGAGGGATGATATTCACAAAATTTTTCATGTACCCCAAGGACACTATTCCAAGTACGAGTCAATAATTGCTGATGCATTCTGTTGTAGATAGGAGCACAGCAGATATAGTACATAGGGATGATATTTATAAATTATGAGTACTTTTTGTTAGTAGTGAACATTTATTATGTGTCCAATGGATGAGTGATTTGCTTGTAGTGCCATGTCGCTGTCATGCCGCACGCTAGAATCTGTCATACGGGCCTACCACTTTCTAACATACCAGGCCTGGGCCCACCACTGTAAAGGATACCACTAATAGGCCTGTGGATGCCTTTACATACCAATGGTGAGCCCATACTACACATAAATGGTATCTGGGCCTACCTAATAGTGGAGGTGTATATGGGTTGGGCCAGGTTCCATTAACTGTGGTGGTGTTGTAGGCCCAACCAGCTAGTATGCATACAAACTATGTGGGCACATCCTAGCAATTTATCATATGGCCCACCTAAGCGCCAACCTTCAGGGCCTAAGCCCATCTGTATGTGCAATGGCTGCCTGCTAGGCCCATTCCTTTGGTTAGCACAGGACTCTATTGAATGGACATCCACCATGTTAAGCTGCTGATGCACGGTGTAAATGTAATGCAATTGCCACTAGCAGTCATTATATTGCATTGCTGCCTATGAATTCAAAATAGCACCCACCCACCACATATCAGGAGTGCAAGGTGCTGACCTACCAGTGACATCTGTGCATGTGTTCACCAGCTAGAACAACTATTCATTTTTGCTGGCAGCCATTTACTTTTTAATTCTCCAGTGTGATTCATTCCCTCATCACCCATAATATCACAGGCGAAAGTATTCCAGTGATCTCTGAAACCTGTGGGCCCACTCAAGACTGTTGAGGAATCACTTTTTTGCTTTACCTCGGGCCCACCTGTAAGCACAATGTATTTCAATCCAGAGACCTATGGGCCCACCCAAGCTGTTGATGAATATGAGCCATGGGCCCCAGCCTAGCCATTTGATACACAACAAAAAAGGGCCCACTCCATGACACCAACTTACAACTATAATGTGGGCCCAGGTGGGTTGGCCCATGTCACTTGGCAGACATGTCAAGGTGGTGTAACACTCAGGTTGGTACTGGACACGTATCTGGTCAAAATCACATATTACATTTCCCAACACACTTCTGATCCTCCGAAAGTTCCACACATTTGTCTGAGTCGTCCGAAGGTCATCCACCCATTTCCGAGGCCTTTCTAGCTTTTCCGATCCTCCGTACCATGTCCTATCCTTGTCCGTTTGACTTCACTGGTGCGTTTTTCGCTTGGTTATCTGTTATTGATTATATCTAGGGGAACATACATCGAAAATCCTTGCTAATATGTATAGATATACTCCTCATGCATTATTACATGTACTTCCTCATAGCGACTCGCCTTGAGTCTTATTACATTTTGGATGTCTTATCGCACTACAGTTTTCGCCTACGTAGATTCCAGACTTTCACGCCATAGGATATATTCTGGCAGGACACTTCACTTCCCTTGTTTCAAGTCATAGTTAGTAGGAGTCACTTTCGGATTTTTTTTGATACTTCGCGCAATCGATTTTTGTTCATTCAGAACGATTGTTTGGCCTGACCGCTGCTATTTTTGCTATTAAATTCCTTAAGTCTTTTGACGGACTTTGCTAGTTGTACTACACAGGTCCTATTCTTTCACCGGAAACTCACTGGAAGCCTCACACGACTTCGGACCTTCGTTCTCACCATCAGACATCTGTCGGACATACCAGACAACTTATTGGACACTTCGGACAATTCTTCAGAACTTCAGACGCGCTAAAGGTATCATTCGGTCCTCCCTTCTTCGATCTTAAATTAGATATCCCTTGCATTTTATATCAAGAGATAATCCTACAGGCAGTCTCTTAGGGACAAACATCCCACTCGCACTCAGAGTCTAAAAGGTAACACTTTTGTATAGCCCACCAGGAACAAACTCTTTACAGTGGGCTAGACAGTAAGTAAGGAGATATGTCACTGTATTATGTGTCTGATCACTATTTGGGCCAAGGTTGATCCCACACAGAGCAGATTGTCTCGTTGGTTTGTGTGAAATCCTTCAAGTTGTTGAACCTACAAAGTGTTATTGTATGGTTCTTCAGACTACTCTGAGGGCAGAATTTCAGATTCTTCCACCTTCTTCATTTACTTGATGTTATCTGTGTATTAGCTTAATGTCAACTAGTTGATGAGAATCAATTCACCAAACTCTGGTTGTCGTCACCTGCAAGTCAAGTACCCAAGTTGGGAAGAAGGTCTCCTCCCACCATCCAATTACTGTCATGATCCAGGATAAAGGGAGTCAACTGCTAGACATCATAGCACAGTCTGGGCAGCTGGTGGCAAGTTCTAAATGCTACATGAAAAGTATTCAGAAGTCATTTAGAAATGTTCTAGATACTTATGTGGAATCAGTAGGTGAATGACAGTGCTGATACATGAAGATGTGAGGTGCTGTGTAAACTGATGCTGCCATAGACTGCTGCATGTCCTGTGCAGTCGACATATAGACTCAGAGGAGGACATAAAGTAAGCTAAAGAATGCTGATGCTTATTGATAAACAGCCGCTTCAAGCCAATATAGATATCATGACAAAATGAACGATAAAACTGAAATAGCCATGGGCATTCACAGATATTTCTAGCAGCAGCAACAGGATAGGCCACCTCCATTTCACCAGTGTCTACCTGAACTGCTACTATTTGATGTTGCTGTTGCATATTGGGATCCAGGGAAAGGGGAACCTCCCCGATGCAGTCTGTGCTAACAAATCATATTTCACAGTCCGCAATTATATGCAGCAATTGTAACACCACATGCAAATTACATAATCTTTATGTTTTCTTCCCAACTTCCATCAATGTGTTGTTGAATGCTTGGTGTTCGGTGTCAACATTGGGAGTGCTGCTGACAAACACTTAGCATTTGAGTTTCACCTGGTTGAACACCTAGTGTTTAACTTGATAGATCTGCTCACCATTGTTGAATGCTTAGCATTTGATGTTGAGACTGACGAACATGAAGTTGACATTGCATGTTGACTATTGTTGACTGCATGTCCATCGTGAGTATATTATTGACTCTGGACACTATGAACTTGACTTGGATGTTTCATATTGACTATCATCGACTGCATGTCTATCATGATCATAACATTGACTCTGGATGCAATAAACTTGACTTGGACATTGCATGCCCGACTATTGTTGACTGCATGTCCAGTTCTTTCAGTGTTCCACATTGTTTTTCTCAAAATTTCATTTGCTGTTATCTTCTATCTAGTGGGGTGTTAAACACATAGGTGGGGTAGCTAGCCCATGTTCATTGACATGCTCTTTGAGTGCTGCAGCCATTGTAATAGCTTTGTGAAGCATGCCTACAGGTGATACAATAGTGTTTTAATGCATCCTCCCCTTCCCCTCAGCCCCTCACCTACATAAAATTTCCCTTGAGAGTGGGGGTGCTACATTCATACAGTCCCTCATATCTTTGGTAAAAGCCTTTCTAATATCTCTTTTTCTTTCACATCCCCTGAGCCACTGGCAACTTTTCAGCTTTGCAGTGATTCAATTTGCAGGCATCGCAAACCTTTCCCTCTGTAGCCCTTCTAGCCCAAAGCGGTATAAAAGGAAAGGCAACCATTATTACCCCTAGTCAGAGAGTATTAATTCCACCCACCTCCACATGAACATCACATAAGGAAGATTGTCAATCATCCCAAGGCCTTTATCCCCCCAAAACATGTCAGCCATATCACATGGGAAGTCTCTCTGTGAAGATTGCAGACTGGTTAGCACAAGGCCTAGGCAACCACTCACCACTTGATCCAATGACTCACAACAGCATCTTTGGTTTTGACAGACCGGCGATCAAAACAATTGTGAGAGATATGCTAATGATCCAGATCTACTGGGGTGAAAATATTCACATTAGGCACTGTGAGAAAACTCTAATCTATGGCAAATACAATGATAGACTGGCTCGCATGGACCATGACCTCCCTTAGTTCCTTCAGGGGCTGGACTCAATTCAGCTCATGTTCAGATAGTGTTTGCAATGCATCCTATTCATTCCAGTCAAAAATGACCACATCATATCTGAAAAACACTGCATCAACAAATTAACATCTACCATATATAAGTGTGAGTTGCCATTGGCTCAGCATCAATTGTATCCACCCCATCATGCCGTGCAGCACTGTTGCACACTCTTATTCCCTTGCACAGTACTATCCCAGATTTGCTTTCTATCCTTTTCTTCCAGCACTATGGTGACCTGCCATACATTTCATGGATTGGTTGACATTCAAAATGCTTCTAGATATCAATGTAACCATAAAAATTACTGGAGACACAACAACTATATCATTCTCCCTAGCAGTGACTTAGTGGTTGCTGTGCCTGAACAAATACTGGACTACCCAGCAATGCTGACTGTGCCTGGAATTCCTCCTCATCAACAGGATCTCAATAAACTGCATATATGCCATACAAGGCAACCCCTCAGTGGAAAAGGATGTGCAGTATGAATAACTACTCTACATTGTTGATTCATTGAAGTCCATCTGCTCCACAATCTTGAGAACCACCATATTGGGCATGTTCACTTTGACAACCTATTATTATATTCTATTAGTATCATCTCTGATAATGATGTTTTTGGATAGGCAGCACACCTGAACCTCATTTGCAATAAAATTCTCATTAATTCAACAGGCTTCAACTCTTTGTCTTCCTCATATTGTTTTTCAAAGAGCCAAGGCCCTCCAGCAGCAGCTTGCTCAATCTGAGGCACAACTTACAACCACTAGTCAATGTTTGCATGACACTAGGGTCGCTGTGATGCTCGAACCTGCATTGGGTGGGAATGAGTGTCTTTTGACATTTGTGTCAAGGCATATAGGAAGTCACAAGTTTCATATCATTCCTAATACATCTAGCAACAAAGTCCTCCTTGGTCGAGTCTCATCCGACAGTCCGCTGTTCTTGGGTCCGTTTGTCTGTACTGTCCGCCCATGTCCTTTCCATGTCCACTGAGTTCCATTGATGCGTGTTCATTTAGACATTCTTAGTATTTTTGATCAATTGACAAGCTTTGATTCTCATTTACTCAAACCTGCGCATTCTCGACAGCTCCAAAGAGCCCGCGTCTAAGTTCCTTTACCTAGGCTCAGCACGGATCCGGTTTGCACTCAGGTTCAGACTTAGCATTTCATACCTAGTTTTACCTTAGCTTTTAACCTCGTCTATATCTAGCTGCTACCCGTGGAACTGTGCTCTACCTAGAAACCTCTTGCTCTTGCTCATTTCTCACCGCACTTTCATCGGGTTTGCATTCTCGCCTTTGCTCTCTCAGTCGGCTTTGCTTTCTTCCATCACATTTGTTCTCTTGCATTCTGCGCTTACTCCCTTCACATTTATTTGAAGGAAGAGCTTCATAGCAATCCTCTTGGGTCGATATAGCACACCCGTACTCAGTTGGATTTTATTAGTGCTCTAGCTTACTTGCTAGCTAGTCACTTTTACTTCTTCATATCGCGCTGTGGAAGGTGAATGCTTGTGCTGATGAAAACTAAAAACTGGTTTGTTATGAGTGCAAAAATGTCACAAGAGCAAAATAATATCATGAAGGCTATTCTCTAGTGAGGGATCATGTTGTGAGAGCAGAGAGCAGAGTGGCAGAACAAGTTTTGAAAGCATGTAAGAATCACAAAGCTTGCTGCAAGCGCATCCAGGCACTCAAAACACAGTGCCAGCGCAAGACAGAACATTCAATAAATGCAGCTATAATGGTGTATCTATGCCTAAATTATGTTTTGTTTACATTACTCCATACTATTTATTGTTTCAATGTAGCCATCTCACTATATTGCAGGCTCTTTTTTCATGGATACCATTGGTCTCTTTAACATGGAGGCAACCAAGACTACCCCTGCAGCATATGCAGATAAGAATATGTCCATGCTGCAGGCAGCTGTAATGGCAGTTGGCAACAGAAGTTAGGGGCTTGTACTCATGTGACCACAAGGTGTCATGGAGGTTAGCCTTACATTTAACTTTGGGATAAAACTAGCTAATATGATTTCTGTAGATCTGGTCACTACTGAAGTCGACTCTGATATTCTTGACTGCTGCTATCTCTGCATTGGAAAATCTCTCCTGCTGCATTGTCTTCACCACAAGACCCACCCATAAAGCCTCAGGATCTTGACATCAATGAAATTCTCATTGCATCATTAGGCTTAATGTCTTTGATTCCTCATCTGTTTGTAATTCATCAGCAGTCTTGTGATTTATCTATTCATATTTGCGACAGGTTCTCTCACATTTGGATAATATAGCCATTTATGAACCCTTGCCAGCACCTACTCCCACTGAGAAAAACAGCAGATCCTCCTCTACCTGACCCATAAACTGCATTTTTAAAGGTTAAGTTCCACAAAATTGTGTTAAAACCCTTTGACATCCAGAGAGTTAGGAAATGGAGAAAACTGTGCTTGCAGAGCATAAAAGAATCTCACAAACATTTGTTCCTGACAGAATCAAAATGTAGCCTTCATAGACTGCGAAATCACTCAAGATGCAGATGCAGGCCACACACAATTTCCCACATACATACATAGTGGATGCATTGAGCAGCAGTACACTGAGCATGGTGGTCAATTTCAAAATGATAGATACCTGCATAAGATGCACCTCAATGCAATAGAGCTTCCTTCATCAGAAGGGTCTTGGGATATAGCCAGTCTGCAAGGCCAGCCCATTACCCTCACCAGCTGAAATAGGTGGATAAGCCTGTACTTCCAGATACCTGCAGAATTAAACTTCCAGCTAGAGATCAATCTCTGTGGAAAGCTATCTAGCCAGGTGCCAGTGTGGTCTGCTGGAAGATTTGGTCCAGAGACCAGGATGAGCCACTGGAACTACAGATAAATAGTGTATAAATTGGCCTATATCCTCTTAGGAAATAGGGTAGTTTTTTTACTTTGCTGACTTCTCAGCCCATGGCCCTAGCTAAACTCAAACCCAAAGGAAAAGGTAACCCCAAGCATACTAACCAGCCCCAGGGAAGTGAGGAAAATTTTGAACCTGAGAAAAAGGTGAGCTAAAAGTATTGAGCAGCACTGTGAGCCTTTAACAGCTCAGCTATTAAATAATTGTTGCTAGCTTCCATAATTGACACTGGATGCAAAAGTTTCCCAGCCCCACCTGGCTCAACTTACTATGACAGGTGCCTCATCCACTTGCTTCCAATTCTCACCCAAGCAGAAACAAGAGATTATCATGTAGGCAGCCTATTGGGCCTGACTATTCAAGACCCTAGTGCCAGTCTTCAGGGCTCCAGCCACCTTACATGAACAGGAGGTACACCCCAAAAATTTGGCTGAAGGCATTGAAGCTGCATTAGCTGCAGTCCGAGAGCTGGAGGCCATACCTACTCACTATAGTTCCACCTATTGGATAGACCAACTAGGCATTCCAATTGCCTACTATTTATCATCCCAGCTCTGACTAGGCAGCCTGATAGATGGCAAGGGTGGTGGCAAGATGGAAGTGGACTGTAAGTATAAAGATGATAGTAAAATGGAGGTGGGGAGTGAAAGTGAGATTGATGGCAACAGGAAAGATGAGAATGAGATCAAGATCGACGATGGCAGTGAGAGTAAGATTAATGACCAGGACCCCAACCTGGCTACTGTTAAAAATCCTGATGCAGTGAGAATGTTTTATTTTATTCTTCCAGCAAGCTGGCTTAATTACTCCCTGCAGGCTGCATTGAAAAGAAGCCAACCATTAGAGGAGCAAAGCAGGCTCTACAAAAGACCTAAAGATTTCCTGACAACAAACAAAGCTTAATTACTCCCTGCAGGCTGCATTAAAAAGAAGCCAATTATTAGAGGAGCAAAGCAGGCTCTACAAAAGACCTGAAGATTTCCTGACAACAAACAAAGATAACCTTTTCAGAGACAGCCTATTGGTGGACATCCCCCACTTGACCCTTACCCTTGGCTCAAACTCACTTAATTCTAGCCTAGAGCTACATAACAGATGCTAGAAGCCACACAAATACTATCATCCTTCTGTCAGCTAGTATTCTACCCTAGAGACATTCACCATTGACCAGATGATAAAGAGCCTAATGCTGGTAAAGGCTGAGATCCTAGGATCTTCTACTATAATGTGCCCTCTAGTATCTTTGAACCTGCTGTCCCAGAGGTTCTTTCCTCTGGCTATTACAGGCCTGAGATTAAGATACCCAATGCCTCTTAATTTGATTCATTTATGGTGTACACAAGGCCACCTCCATGATCATTAGAGAGCTGAATGTTAGTGGAGGGGATGTTGCTGAAGAGTAAATGATGATAGCTGGATTTCCTGTTGCATCCAGCCCATCCCGACATTTAGGCAAACTGTACCATATTCAGAAGTTTAGATGCTCCTTCAGAGCCCACCCAGGATATCTCTCTGTAAATGATGACCCTAATGGACCAAACATCAATGCCCTGGGCCATTGCCAACATCTCTATGATCCACTGTGACTTGCCAGATCACCATCTTAACATGGCTGTGCTGCATTCCTTGTTGGTGAGTTGGCCATAGTATGCAGGAAATTCTGACATGCCAGCCAGTTGGCCGCAGCAGGGAGGGGTGAGTATGAAGATAATACCTCTCTCATGACTTTGGAGAGAGAATGACAGCACCATGGACAAAATGTCATTGTCGATGGTGTCTTCTGCGATGTGGGTGATACAGTACTGAATTTCAGGGCAGTAAGTGGGTATGCAGATCTTGCATACCAATAAGGGATCCATTTGCAATGACTGCAAAAACATTTAGAATCGTAAGGCATGCTGATAGGTGTCTTAACTCAAGAAGTGCAACCTCAGAGTGAGGGCTAAGTGTGGCAGTTAGCAATGTGATTTGCACATTGAGATCTGTAAGCTTCATGAGTTTTTGAATGAATGGCAGTAATTGGTGGCTACAATGATGTCATGCACTTCATCTGCAATGATCCCTCGCAAGAGGCTCACATTCTTGTTAGCAATGCACCAAGTTCAAAAGTCATTTTTGGCACAGTGCTCCAAGAACACAAAGACAAGCCGAGATCTGAAAAGATCAATGTCATTGAAAGGAAATATAGCATAAGGAAGTCACTTTGAGCATGCTTCCTGCGTGACTTGGTCGAACAGTGAGCGGTAGGGAATGATGATGAGACGAAAGCCAGCCTTCTCCACATATCCAGGAGAGCTGTAGATTGCAGTTTTCCCAGCGCCAGTAGGTAAAACGACTAAAATGTGAGGACAACCTCACAAGATAAGCTTGATGGCCAAGGCCTGCTGAGTGCTTTTGAATATAGTGCTGGAATTTTGAAGGTATAGGCACAGCCCATGAATATGAGAGAAACCAATGTTAAGGGTTTCTACAGCTTAAATAAGGGAAGAATGGCCATGCTGTGCAGATAAGACTGCCTGATGAGTGCAGTCAATCCTCTTGTGCGTTAATTGAAGCATCTCTAGCATCTGCTCATAGCTAGAAGCCATCTCTTGGATCATAGTGGTCTGTTGAGAGGCAGCCAGCTGTAATTTGCTAAGGGTAGTAGATACAGCCTCATGAATTTCTGTGTATGAAATATCAGGGTGAGGGCCCACAGCCTTAAATGTAGGATCAGCCAGCCAAGCCCAGAATCATTTTGACACATTGAACAGATCAGTTAGCATGTCCTCATGGAGGGTAGGAAGGTCATTTGTCATGCACTGACTGTCTTCCTTGCCATATCTCAGTCGAGGGCATGTGCTAGGTTTTTATATTCACACTTCGTCATCATTCAATGTCCGGATATTGACTACATATATATACCTATGTAGTAGACTGTTGTCAAGCATACTACACATGCTGTGGAGACACAAGTGTCACTCCAGTGAAGAAATGTTTTTATTCAGATTTTGTGTAGTTCTAGGATGTATCAGTGTCATCTAGAACATATTGACAAGTTATTGATATATAATCCTTTTTCATCCAGTGTAACATGAGCCTAGTAGTGCGCCTTGCCAACTGTGGAAAGCAGGTATGTTTTTGTCTGACCTGGAAATTTCACAGTGGTCTTACTTTTCACAGAGACACAAGAAAAGAAGCAAATGATATGCAATCATATGTGATGCACTACCCACTACACAAAATCTCGATATTTCTGATACTTTTCATTACATAAGACTATACCAAGTGTGCAATCACCATAAAAGTAGTTGTATCATTACTAGTGTCTCACACCGATTACCATATCCCCTAATATGTATCTGAATTTCATATATAAAATGACTTTCACCTTCAAAGAGTGTTTTATTACTATTAGTTATGGTCCATTGGACAGGACAAATGAAAACCCAGCCTGAGCCAATGGAGTATCTGGATAAAGGCGTGCCTATTGACTGTTAGACTTGCAGAATTGAGCAAAGGAATATGACAGACCTGGAGGTATTCGTTGAGTATCACTATGATCCAGTTCTCATTTGGAAGCATGAAAACATCAACCAGTGGACCCATGACAGCATCAAGACCTTGCAAGGCAGCTCTAGGAATAGATGATTTCTCCTCTCTGACATTGTCTCTCATAAGTGCATTCACATAGAACAGCATGGTGTCAACATAAATCTTAGCTGATACAAGAATGTGACTCACATTATCAGCCCAATGTTGTGTGACAAGCACTATTTGAGGTCCTTCTGGATTACTTACTGTCCATGTGATGAACATTTTGATAGGAATTATTGTCCCACCGACCTTTGCTGCCCAACCAAGACTGAGCATGCGACTCCACAACACTTGACCATTGCTGGAGTTGATGCCAAAGATCTTCACATACAGTGTAGCTGCCATGATGATCTGTTGGAATCCAAAAGTGTCACACATGAGCATGTCCTCATCCAAGGAAGATGCAGCCAATGCATGTGAGCTGGTTGTAATGTGTCTAGCAAAGTTTGCCAAGTATTGAGGAAGGTTCTCAGAACAAACATTTTAGCACAAGGAGAAAGAGAACACTTCTGTACCCACTCATTCTAAGAAGTGTAAAGCTAATGCACAGGCATTTGTTTATGCTGTAACATTGACCAAGAGGGTGCAACAGTAGGCATCCATTTGTTTCTTCTCCATGATGTGAATACCTCATTCTACTTAATATGTGTATTGCCCTTAAGATACTTATGGTACTTGCTGCTCTTTGTTTTTGATATGTTCTCTCGATGTTCTCTTCCATGTCTTACTGTGAACTGTTTATGGGGTCCTTGCCTCAAATTGCAAATGTTATCGATCATTCATGGCACAATAAGGCTAGGTAAGAAAATTTTTAGCATATGGAACCCTTCCCCCTCCCCCAGTAGAACTTTACATGTTAGTGTCATAATTCTTTTTAACATATGCCTCTTGACTGTTATTGTGAAGATTGTATTGAAATTTGACAGTATGGGTCATTGAAGTGACAATTGGTCATTGAAGTTGTCCCTTAAGTAGCCATGACAATTGGTTGTTGAAGTAGCTGAGGGTCATTGAAGTAGCTGTGGCAATTGGTCATTGAAGTTGTCTTTGAAGCTGCCATATTGATTTATCCTTTCCACTTTCTCCAGGTTAGACTTACTGTAAGCAGCATCATACTGGGTTATATTCCAAGGCCAGTCATTTACATAGTCCTTTGATGCCTATAATCTCAGGAACTATATGAAAGTATTGATTCATCCTAATAAATATATCATACTAGTGCTCCATCATATTATCTGATTAAACTCCTAGGATGAAGATAGCCAGTGTGGTTACCAAGAACTTCTGTATTTCTGTCTGAGCCTTGGATATTTCTGCCCATATTCCACCCTCACAAATCATGAAATTGCATTTAAACAGATTGTTTTTTCTAAGTCTGAACAAATAAGTTAATGAAACAGACAAATGGAAGCATAAACTCCTACAGGCCTAGTTTCTCTAAACTCCATCCATCCTCCTGCAGACTGTGGGCCAAGACATGAGAATTGTGGTTGGTTAGTGTGGAAAATACAGGGTGATTGAAAATACAGAAAATGTCCTGATTAACCATGAGACAACACCACTGGCCTACCTCATCCCACTCTGAGACATATGGTTGCATGAGCAATCAATATTCTCTATGTTTCCCTGTTTCATCAAGCATCTTTTGATTCCCAGGATATTTGATGAACTGTCTTGAGGTGCTAGCTTTACATTTCACAACTATGCGCTTAGGAACATGTGGATCGAGCTTTGTCTCTGCAATGATTAGCTGTATCACTGGACAATGAGATTTAGTGGCATTCCTGGTAATGGAATTCAACAAGCTAATGGTATTGTAATCATGGGATGCAGCCTGGCACTCTAAGATGCCAGACCACACTGGCAGCACACCTTCCAACCTGCACAGGGCCCATATGTATTTCTCAAATGTGCAATGTAGAGTTGAATCTCCCTGAACCCTTGAGGAATTGGAAGGATGGAACAAAACTGAAGCCTTTCACAATTAATAGACTTATATGGAGAAATATTAAATGAAATTTGATGTTTCCATATCTCATTTTGACCTTACTGTCATGTCCCATATGGTACTATGGATAAACTATTTGGTATTAAGGGCTGTGCTATAACCAAATTTCACTGAACTAGAAGCTTTCAGGTGGGAAGATGAAATAATGTCCATATTTCTAAGGGAGAACCTAGGAGTGAGCGCCTATCGCACCTTAGTCTAACTTGTATAATGCTCTTTACTCTTAAAATAGATGCTCAGAGCAAAGGCCTGACATCAAGACCATCATTGGTTACATTGAGCCAAGCTGCCAGATGACTCATTGTATAGAGCTTATATCTAGTTCAGTTCAGTGAAAATGTGTCATCAACATGAGGCTATAAATATTTTGCTACAAGGAGTGGCTGAGGGCTTTGTCTTACAAGGTTTATTGGTGGGTGGCCGTCCCCCTAGAATCCTTGCCCTCCCTGTCTAATGCCAAAATGATGTTAAACCCTAATCTTCAGCTAACCACATATGACCAACTATTCAAAGATGACACCTTCCTGGAATCTATGGATGCTGAGGATGTAATGTTAGATTGGTCTCATGGTGCTGAGGAGTGCTGTCTTAGATGGGAATCTGCATTGGCCAACTTTTTCTCTTAAGGGACATAGGTAAGCAGGGCTTAAGGCAATTCCTTAGAAAAATGAATCATCTAAAGGTGTGCCAGGAACTGGAGGCTCTAGCTGTAAATGCACTGCAGGAGATTAGGAAATGGACCCATAACATAAGTGCCACCCACAGGTCTTGGATGGAATCCATTATTTTGGTAAACACTAATTTTTTTCCATTTCCCTTGGCTTATTGTGGTTTTTAACACTTATCTTAGTGTTCTGGCCTGGGCCACAAAATCCTTTAGATTGTCAATCCACAAGTGGGTTTAGAGAATAAAACTCCTTATTTGTCCCTGAGCTTCCAGCAATATCATTGGAAGAAAAGTCTGCTTAGTTGTTTTTTCGATGAGTTGATCCAGTCTTATCTCCCAGAATTGAGACCAATCAATCTACAAATGAAAATGCCAAACAATTTCTGCAACTCCTATCAGATCATCATAGATCATCATATATGTCCATTCCAGTCCAATTACTCTTCAGTATTTGCATTTTCATCTGAAGGACAATTCCTGGTCAAAGCTGTTAGATGGATGTTACCAACCCTGGCAGCCAAGGCACCATCTACAACATAGGTAGGTCAATCCCCACACTTTTATTTACAAGTATATTAATTTAGTATATTCAACAGATACACAAGGCCTCCTTAAACCATCTATTTTATCTGATCTGTTATTTCTGCCACTAATCTGAATACTCTATATTTGGATGAGAAACTGCTTTTGGTTCTGAAGTTGTCTACTGAGCTGAGGAGCCTACACCAGCAGTTATCCAAAGGTTTTTATATGCAGTTCTGCACAAATATAGATCCAGATACCCAGAGTTATCGGTCATGCCATTATTAGCCTGAGGATTCCAAATGTATCAGATATTGGACTGTTGAGCCCAGTTTTCACTCAGAAATCCATGGAAAGATTGTTATACCTCATACTAGTAATGACCTCAATTGACTTCCACCCACAGGAAAGATCAGAATCTTAATATTAATATTTCTACCTATCTTTGAATTTTTCATCTATAGAGTGAAGTGGTCCATACAAATGTGGTAGCCAGTTCCACCAATTTGAATGAGATAGGATGCATCCAGTAGGCTCTAGGAGACCTGCTGGAGGGAGGCCTGGAGACATCTATACAGGCTATACTAGTATGGAGGTGACAGATACATTCCATAACAAGTTGCTCTTTGTTTATGTGGCAGTATGTTGACATAGTTTTTCAATCATTATCACTAGTTAACACATAAAATTCCCAGGATGTATAAAAAATGGTGGCTGCAATTACACTAGTTCATCCTCAAGCAGCCAAAGAGCTTTGTCAGTTGTTATCTGAAGTCAATTCTTTAGGAGGCATAGGAGCAACTGCATATTATAGTTTGAACTTTGTGGCACCTCAACTGCCAAAAACTCATAATTTAGCATGTGATGCATTTGGAGCCCTGGCTCAAAAATGGCAAGTGGATAGTATCAAATGACATCTATGCAACTAACAATCCCTCATAAAAAGTATACAAATATATTCAACAGATAAGATTTTTCTATATAGAAAATTTATCAGCCAATAGTGATGGTAGCCATTAAAAAGGGTAAAAGCCAATGAATATGAGGGACAGACTTGCTCAGTGATCCCTTATTTCAAAGTTCACATAAGAAGTGAACCCTAACTGCCAGATTTGTGGCTCTGCCTTACTCCTCCCACCAAACTTACCAAAACTGGTGCATTAAACTCAAAGGAAACATTGATATGGCACGTGCTGTATGAGTGCAACTTTCATCCATGCGCACACTCATGATGGCAAATGTATTCCTGATGCTTCAGTTCTTGCTTCTCATCAGCATATCTCAATATGTTTGATTGTAAATGAAGAGAAGAATGAGTTTGGAGATAGAGGTTCAGACTCTGTAGTCTAGATCTCTTTCTCCTTTTCGCATATCTCAAGTCAGCAAATGCACTGATTGAATGCTCTCTAGTTTACTTTACTAATGTTCATCACATAGAATTCAGAACTTTGTTTGAGATGTAATTGTCCTGCATTCTTGGTGGCTCATGCTAGACCCTGGCTGACAGACCTGGGTGCTGTCCTCACAGAGAAATGCATTGTCCAACATCTTACTGACCTCATATGGATCCCAGCCCACTCTACAATCAATCCTGATCAATATCTTTGAGTTGCTTGCATCATGCATGCACTCAGGAAATCAGTTTCCTAGCTCAGAAACTGGTATGACAATATCTTCAAGTATTAGGAGCCCCTTTATGACATATTACACCCATTCAACACTTCTGTTTTTTCCCCACCCTAGATACCTACATGTATGATGAAAATTCCATAAGGTTCACATATCAGGAGCCTCCTAAAAGCCACCCTTCCTGTGTGACTTACTTGGCGAAGATGGTTGCAGTAGAACCTATTAATATTGTTGTCAAGTTAGTCAGCAAGTATGGTCATAATGTCCGCAGTGCAATGGCAGCAGCAGAGTTCAACCCAAAGCTCTTATACTATGGATCAATCAATATCACCTCTCACATGCTATTATATGGCATGCTGCAGATGGTGGTCATAGAATATGTTATGTCAACTTAGCTGAGACCAAGTCCACCCTTCTTCTGACAGTGAAGTCGGCTTATTCTCTGAAGATAAAGTCTATCCATCCTACTCCTATGCTGCCTGCTACAAGATCTTGTCCCGTGCTGCCAACTGCGACAATATAACATCCTCCCCAGGCAGTGTCTTTCATGAGAGCCTCAGCTTTGATGAGGAAATAAGCAATTCCCAACATACTGACCCAGTTGATGATTCAATCCTTAATGATGAGATGGGCTGTTATGCAGATGCCAATTATGCAGATGAAGACTATGCAGCTGGTGCTCAAAATAATTGCTCTGATAATAACTATGTTGATAAAAACTATACAGATGATGACTTCAATGTTGAAGAAGAAGAAATACTCAATGGTTACCAATGGCAAGTCACATCTAGGAAACTTTAATGACTTCATCAACACCCTTATACTCTCATTGGAACCACTGTCAATCCAAGAGTGGTACCATTTCAGCCAGACTGCCCCTGTAATAGAAGGCACCTTCATGCACCTCCAAGATGGCAGGCACAAGCCATATCTATCACATCCAACAGCTTCATTACCAGTGATGCTCTCATTGCAGTGCTTACAAGTGCTCAAGTAGACACCACAGCATCTTCTTTGAATGTTTGATCATGGGTCACCAACAGTACTTCTTATCTCAAGGATCCAGACAGTGTAGAGTTAGCCAGGGGCTCATTAGAACAAACAGTAGCACACTGTTACTTGATTTCCATTCAGACAGCTGGCTCCAGTTTGGTCGCTATAATCACGTATATGCAGCTGCTATTCAGTGTCAAAGGTATTGTACTTACTGTGTTTTTAGCTGTTCATTGACAAGCATCCTTGTAGCATCATCCATGCGTCTACTGCCATAGAAAAGTATAGCATTTACAGAATTTACAACGACCAGGTTGCAAAGCCAAAGAATGCACCCTCAGAGTGTACTTTCCAATGTTGGAATGAAAATGGCTGTAAATTCATCATACTGGCTGTGGGCAGTTCATTCTTTCTTCTTGGTATAATAGCAGGTCTTGAGATTTGATGAAAAATCACAACGATCAGGTTTAAAGTCCTTTGTCAATACCACAATGGCAAAGGATATGCGTGATAGAGTGTTGTTGTCCAGGAGTTTTCACTTTCAGCAACTTTGTTCGAGTTGACACACAATGTCGTAGAGAAGTCCTATAGTCATTTGAGGGGGCAAATGCTTGAACAAGCAGTCCAAGAGAGTGAGCACATAGTGTTGCTTTTCTCCCGCTGATGTGAGGTTGGCAAGCCAGAGGATACAGTCATGTCTAGCAGGGCCATCAGGCCTGTGTTGGTAAAAAAACGAGTACTTGCCTTTTCATGCTTTTTATCTGCAGCTACAAAGGATTCTCCGCATCCGTTCAACACAGACACTGGCACATGCATCCCTTCTTTATAGTGATCCTCATCACCTTCCGCTCTAGAGACCCATACTCACTTTATTGCGAGCTGGTGAGATGACAAGTGATAGGACTGTTGGAGAAATGTAGGGAGTCACTGAAGAGACCTTCATCCATGGTATTTTCTTGCAGTGCTGATGTTCTGGATACAGATGGTGGATGGTGGAAATTTTGCTGCATGAGGCGTTGGCGTCTGGGCAGCACCAACATGGAAGGTGGGGAAGGAAGATATAGGTTGAGCTGTCTTGTTTGACGAGGACGTTGCCATGCCGTGTTTATCCAAGGCTCACAGATGATTGTGACTGGCTGTGGAATTGAAGGGGATTTTTCTTGCGCAAGGGAGGTATGAAGTACAATGAGTATCATAAGACATTATGATAGATGAAATATATCAGAAACTCACCGATTAGACCGACAAGTGAAATGTGAAATGATTGGCATACCTGAAAAATCAGAGAAGGTCTACAGGAGTGTGTGGTGCAGCAGAGATAACGAGATACGAGACTAAGCACACCCAAGAGGGTCTTCAACCCCACTGGTGCAGCAATGTGTGAGTGACCAGGGCGACCCTCCAGATGTGAAGTCTATGAGTGGAAGATCAGTAATGCAAAGTCAACTAATCAATGAGCAAACAGCACGAAGCCAGTTCAAAAGTGCCAGGGACCTTTGAGGGATCGATTGCGGTGATGAGGTTAATGAGTTCAATGAGCTTGATGAGTTTGATGTGCTGAGTGACGAAGGACCGCTCAAAGTTGAAAACTGACGGTAAGGAAAGAACTTGAAAGGAACTAGGGGAAGGGAATACAGAGAAGGAAATAGACAAGAAACAAAGCTGTGGGAAAGTCCCAAAATGCAACATGTTACAGTTTCATACTGGACATGGACCAGCATCGATAACATTGTCACTCCATCCTCTATACTATTCCCACTCTCAATTATGCTTTCCCTGTCCTTAATTATGCCCCCCTGCCCTCAATTGACCTTCCAATGGTTCCTGGCGCTTTTGAACTGGCTTTCTGCCATTCGCTCATTGATTAGTTGACTTCGCATCGCTGATTTTCCACTTCTAGACTTCACGTCTGGAGGGTTGCCTTGGTTGCTCACACGTTGCTGTGCCAGTGGGGTTGAAGACCCTCTTGGGTGTGCTTTGTCTTGTATTTTGCTTGTCTGTCGATTCATATTTCACTAGTCGGTGTAATCCAAGAGTTTTCAATATATTTCCATCATAACGTCTTCTGATGCCCATCACACTTGACTCTGGCACTCGTCACTTCATGTCAATGCTTTCCAATCTCACATTGAATCATATATGTTTATCTACAGCATCAGTGAGCCGCGTCTACACATCATTCACCTTAGCAACATGCTCATTCACACTTCAACACAGAATATGACTTCTATTGAAATTACCCAGCGGCTATTTGGCAATTCATTAAAGACTTCAGTCATTGGTGAGTGCATTTACTTTGTTTATTCACTTGCAATAAATGCATAGATGACAACATAGGATACCTCTGTTTTCGACCTCATCCAATCAGTATTCCGAGTACCTGTGTCACAGTAGGCAGGTCTTCAAATCATCTAAGACAAACACTCTCTGTGCAACCAACCCTATGAGTTGGATTATGTATTTCTGAATGTGTCAGGGCTAACTGGTACTCATTAGCTCAAATTTGAACTCATAGAATATGTCACTCAACTACGGGAAGGAATTCTAGAGACATACACTGTAGTCGTCACTGCATTCAAGAATACCGAGAAAGGTTTGCATTTTTCTTGTAGATTCATCTTGCCACTCACAATTGTCCCTTGCACCCGCACTACTCCCTTACATGCCATCCTCGAGCTCATCCATCAATGTCTAGCAGACAAGGGAGATCCAACTCTATTGTGAAACTCTCCTTTGGCCTCATTGGTGACCTCGCAGACTGATTCCCCAACAACCAGATCAAATAACACCTGCTAGAGGAATGGATTGCACATGAATTCTGTAGTAAGCGCGGTATGCAACAAGAGATGAAAGCACTGCAGTGGGCCCGTGAAGTGAGTATTCTCACCTTATCTTTTCACCTCCATGAACACTAACCTTCTGCCCAGATGGTCAAACGCGTACCTCATACCTTGGCCATGCTAGTATCTGGAGCAGCCACCTCACACTTAATCCCTCATCTACTGGCCGAAATCTACATGTACCTTATGCTCTTGATGATATACTGTAACATCCTGACTTCTTTTTTAGGAAACAAGCAGCCTTCTCATCTCTCAACATTTATTTGCTAATGCCTGGTGCTCAGGTACATATACTTTTAGGTGTCTGACTTGTTCTTAAGCAATCGGCAGGCCTGGATGTTTCTCTAACCATATGATATGGTGACCTACCAGCCAAGATTCTTATCACTTCTCAAAAACGTAAGTTCTCAAAACAGTTAGATTTCCTAGCTAGGTCTCTGACTTAATTGATCGATCGTAATTTTCTTCTTTTAGTCACTTGTAAGGGGTCTGGCATTGTACATAGCCATCATAGTTAATTTCCCATTATTTTAGGCCCTCAAACCTCCAAAATGGTCTTGCCCCCACCCCCACCCCCGCCGTCATGCTGGCCCCAAGAGTATTATCAACCATAGCAACAACCATCCAGAGGTAAGTTGTGATTGCCATGTGTTGATATCCACACTGACCTCTTAGCTGTCTATTTGTCCTCCACCTAAGCCTCATCTGCTTGCACAGTCCAAGTGTTCAGGCCCCATGACCTCATCCACTGAAGAGGAGATTTTTGAGGCTAGTTTCTCAAGGTGCTCATCAATGATTCCAGCAACTTCCGACATTGCTATCGATCAGCAATCCTGCCTGTCTCATGTTCAACTTGCTGATGGCACTTTGTTTACACATGCCGAATTTTGCCTCCTTGCAGATGAAGAAGTATCTGCTGACATCCAAGAAGGCGATGTAGAATCAGGCAAGCATTTTATTATGATATGAATGTCCTGTCTTATCTTGTCATTTGCCAGCTCCTACACCCGTGACTGGAGAACACGCCACTACTGCGAGCGAGAATCCACATGCTATCTCTCAAAGTCAGACAAACAATCTCAATGGTAGGAATGTCAATGACCAGGGGACTTCAGGTGAGACATATTCACTCTTTTGTATTTCATAGCTCAACCAATAGTAATGTAGCTACTTGTACTGAGTCCCACGATGCAGGGTATAGCAACAAGGATCATGGCAAGGATACTTCAGGTCAGTCAATTCTTTTGTATTTAATAGCTTAACTAATAGTAAATGCAGGTACCTCTACCGAGTCATGCTACCCAGAGGAAGGCGGGAATGATGATGGCCACAAAACTTCAGGTAAGTCTTGAACAATTTCCGTATTTCATAACTCAATTAATATTGAATACAGCTACTTCTACTAATGGCCGCCTGTGTAGGTCAGGTGGCGTCAAGTCATATGCATCTGATTGCAGTGCCGGTGAAAAGAGCTCTCCATCCGATAGTGATTGGGCTGTTGACAAAGAGCAGCAGAAGAAAGCGCAACAAACTACTGATCAGAATATTGCTGTGAATCACGGTGAAGATGACGAGGCTTCCTCTAAAGCTGATCCCCCATCTCCACCATGATTGATGGCCAAGCAAAAGCAAAAGCTCAAAGTAACAGTCAAGGTCAATAAACATTATGGAAGCAAAGATGAGGACGATGAAGACTTTGTGAAGACCAAAGGAAGAATGCCCCAAGTAGGCATCTTAAAGGTGCAAGAGCTTGGGAAGAAGATGTTGGAAGCTGCGAGAACACTATGTCAAGAATATGGGAAGAGTGCATGAGGCATCTTAAAGATGCAAGAGCTTGGTAAGAAGACGTTGGAAGCTGTGAGAACACTATGTCAAGAATATGGGAAGAGTGCATGAGGCATCTTAAAGATGCAAGAGCTTGGGAAGAAGACGTTGGAAGCTGCAAGAACACAGTGTCAAGAATATGGGAAGAGTACACAGACAATCCTCATCAAGGCTGGGTTGACTATGAAGGCTACCCGCAAGGAGTCTCCATGGAACCAACACAAGACGTGGTTTGCAGCTACCCATCCCCTGCCTAAAGGAGTTTTGGGAGTTGTCTTGCCAGGTGTGTCGCTATCCTCACAATTATTCTACTTAGTCCTAATCACTTTTGCAGAGGACATCAAGACTTGGAAAGTAAAGCAGCGAGCTCCTTACAAAGCCCACCCACAGGATGACACTCAGCATGCATCATTGTGGAAGGAGATACAGGAAAACTTGGATCGTGCTGTTGCAGGTATAACTGAGGACCTAATATCATCTTTTTCTGTAGGTCTTATGATGGGTGTTCATGATGCTTTCACAAAATCAGTAAGTGTGGCATGCATCCAACCTCAATCCAAAGACTAACTACTATCAAGGCTGCATACTGGCATCGCACCCATGGCATTCACATTGCCGGTGTTGCAATATTTCCTGGTAATAAAGAGGCAGGCTGTCAGGCATCAGGGCTGTTCGCCGGCTCTGACATGGTCAAAGCCCTTATCAATTCACACCAACTTGATATTAAGTGTTGGTTAGATGAGCTTACCCCAATCCTTAAGTACGTCTTTTGTTAATTATAGGGGTCAGTGCTAAATTTACTTTTAGGTACAAAGACTTAGAAGCTGCACATGCTGAAGGCAAGACTTTCAGCTTACTTCCTGCCTCTTCCACTGCTCCAAATGGTAGCCTTTTGCGCAACAGCAAGCCTGCCAGGGATAGGAATAGAAAGGTCGCACCCATGATGATTAGTGAGATGTTTGGTAGGTTTCTTATTGGATTATCCTTCTAATCTACTGACTAAATATTGGGTAGCTGAGGCTGGTGTAGAAACTACAACACAGCTAGGCGCAAACAATGCTCCTGACTGTATCTATAAGTGTTGTAAGGTTGCGCTCTGCCTAGTCTGCTATACTTGAGAAGACAAGTGCATTCAACCCTAAAGGGGAAGCAAGTGCAGCGAGGATCTAGTAGTAGGCGCTACTGGCTGGCTAATGCGAAGTGCGAGAAAGCGCAGATGCGCGCCAGGCGAGAAGGCATGGGAATGCACGCACGTACTGTGTGAAGTGCGGGAAAGCGCACATGTGTATGCAGAAATAGGTAAGAGTAAGAGTAAGTTTGCTTAAGTGAAGATTAGATACTAGATAAGAGATGCAAGTGCAAGGTGAGACTGATCAATGTCAGAGAATAGATTTCTACTGCTACTTTCTAAAGGTAAAAGGTTGTGTGGTAAAAGGTAAAGTAAAGTGGGAAGTCAGGAAGCGTAAAACTCCCTAATAGTATGTAATGCTGGTCTTAAGTAGGGCGCCTAAGTGCTGTCATGCAGAGCCGAAGTGTACCGAGTAGGTATGTAAAGATATATGTAGGTAAGGGTCCATGATAAAAATAAAGGTGGAATGATATGCAAATAAGGAAATGGAAATATACGCACTAGAGAGCTTGGTGGACAGTGGATGGATGCTTCCGGATGGCTGGCACTATAGGGCGCTCAAGCGCGGGAAAGCACGTGCGCATATACCTCATGAAGCGCGGGAAGTCGTGCAGGAAAGCTGCGCCTCGTATAGGAATAGCTGTGGATGGCATACAGAGTGATGCTGCAAGTCGTGCTGCATACTCCTTGGTGAAAACAGCCATATTACGCAATGAGAGGCATGAGTCTCTACACCGGTCATCCACTCAAAACCTCCAATAGCAGGTGGCTGACCATGTTGGACATCCTGTATACTGAGAAGCTTTGCATTCATGACTGGCCCGCTGGTGTTCCCCTGCTGTTACAACACGTTACATGAGTCCCCTTGCCACCCACTGCTAGTTGTCTAATCCCTGCCATATAGCTTGCCTGACCTTTTGATAGCCAATTAAATATATAAGCCTAATTGCACACAAAACTTGGATTTTAGTTGAGGGGACTGTAACAAGCATAAATTCTGAGGGATAGAAAGTAGACACATTCCTAGCGATTTCAACCAAAGGTTTCAAAGTTTTGTCTTGCTTGAGTGCTACTGTAGGCTATGCTATTTCAACAATGATGAACTTGATGATGATGATGATGATGTGAATGTACTGAAATGTGGTATTGTCCTTTCCCAGTTAATGTGGTCCTTTCCCACTCATATTGGTCCTTCCCATATGTCTCTTTGGCCATTTCCCATCCCTGTGGTCCTTGCCACATGTGTCTACAGTCCTTTTGTATTCACCACAGTCCTTCCCATATGTCCCTATGGCCATTTTCCATTTCCTGTGGTCCTTACCACATGTGTCTACAGTTTTTTTTTATTCACTATGGTCCTTTCCATATGTCACTATGGCCATTTTCCATCCACTATGGTCTGTCCCACATGTTTATATGGTTCTTTCTTATTCAATGTGGTCCTTCTCATATGTCTATATGGTCCTTTCCCACTCACTATGGTCCTTCCCTACAATTCTTTCTTATTTATCTTGGGTCTTCCCATATCTTTATGTGGTCTTTTCCATCCACTGTGGTCCTTCTCATATCTCTGTATAGTCATTTCCCATTCACCATGGTCCCTCCCACATGTCTCTGTGGTCCTTCCTCCAGTCACTTTTTAATGGTTTCAATTTATAGTCTATGTCCTTGTGTTTGATGCTCAATACCTGACAGGCATGTTAGCTTTCTTCTGGTGACTCTCTTAATGGTTTCAATATATATTCTATGTCTTTGTGTTTGATACCTCACAAGCATATTGGCTTGATCTCACTATCTCACCCTCACAGCTCTACATTTTTCTTTCTCAGAGTTGGATGTGAGGTATGGAAGACACTTTATGTAGCTTATTTTCTGCTACTTCAGACCTACTCATTATTTTGCCTCTTTCCCTTCCCCAAATATAAGTCTCATTTTAAAGTTCAACTGTCATGTCAGATGCCTCAAGATAGTGCTATTGTTCCTGTCTCATACAAGTCACTTGGTAATACATATTCATATCCCATATTATCTTGCTCACCCCTAGTCTTCCCTGATGATTTGCCTATCAGATCTGCTCAGAAACCCTGCACACTCATTCTCCTTTTTACACCACTGGGGATCATTAGAGACAAAATATATTGATAGGCGATAGAGAGGTCAGGTCCTATTACCATAATATAGAAACCAGGTCTGCAGGATCCTTTATTTTTACCAAGAAGTGCTGCCTGAGGTAGGTGAGAGGATCAAAAAAATTGGTCATAATAGGACCCCTGACACCCCTGCACCATGGGAATTTCCCAATGTATGTATGGTCTAAAGTTGGCTGGCAGTCTTTCTCATGCAAAAATTATTTTGACCCCTGGACCATGCTCAATACATTTTATTTTGGACCCTATACACTTGGGGAAAGACTATACAAACATGACCAGACCACCTGAAAAGTATCCCCTAGGTGAAAACCTCTATATGTATAATACAACCTAAGAGGTACCTGAAATGGGGTGACCAAAGTGCAGAGGGAGCGCCACCCCACCCAATGCATCCCTTGATAGGAACATGCACACTAGGCAGTTGGATGAGGATAGAGGCAGTGGCAGTCTGATATAGGACATGTGCAGTTAAAGACAAGACAGGTAGAGACAGACTGAAATAAAAACATGCAGTTAGTACATGAGACAAAAAAAAAGACACTAACCAGACAATTAACAGAGCCCAAAGAGCCTGCAGTCAAACAAGGACATGCACAGAAAAAGATAACACAAAACAGAGCCAGCAGTCCAATAAGGACATGCACAGCCATATATCCTCCAGGAACCTAAAGAACTGACAGTCCAACAAGGACATGCGCAGCAAAGAGAATGCAGAACGGAGGTGTTTGTCCAACAAGGACAAGCTAAGATGCAGATGGGAATTAATACACAAGATGAAAAAACAAAACAATAAAAGACTCACCAAACGGACAGACAGTAGAGAGTGCATGTGCAACAATCCAGCAGCCACCCCTCTCATGTGGTCTAGCATAAGAATGCTCTGCCTTTTAAAAGGCAGAGAGAGTACCGCCTCACCCAATGTGACTCTTGTTTATACAAGAAACACATCCCTTTATAGGAACATATGTGTTAGGCAGTTGGATGAAGGTAAAGAGGCAGCAGCAGTCTAACAGAAGACATGTGTGGCCAAGAGATGTGACAGATAGAGACAATTTGAGATGAAGATGTGGAATTAGTACACAAGACTGAAAGAACAAAACACAAAGACCCACCAAATAGACTGTGAATAGGCAGAGCAAAAGATCAATCCAACAGCCACTCCTCTCATGCATTACAGCATAAGAGTACTCTGCCTTTTACAAGGCAGAGGAAGCACCATTTCATTAGTTCTCATTCAGGTTCAACATTTATATTTACGACCATTGCAGTAAGTACACATTCCATAAAAATAGCTCGCAAACCACTTGTAGAGGCTGATGTACCACTAGACTCTGCTCCCACCATCAATGTATGTCAGAGTCTACTTTTGAGTATGTCCTTGTTACCTGAGTGTTCAACTCACCCAAATTGCATCACTCCAGATGGCAGAGGATTTCTTTCAAGTACCTTTCACCACAAAAGCAAAGGAACAAAGATGGATGACACTGTTATCTATATGCAGGTATGTGGGCCGCAACATTCATAATAATGTAGCAACCATGACCTCTGAATGTGCAAATGGTAGCCTGGAGGGCCCCATGTTATTCCCGATGAACAGTCCTCAAACCTAGTGCATATTAATGCCATCAGGCAGCTGTCCAGGTCAACCATGTTTCTTCTTGTAGCTTCCATCAGGGAAGCAGTAAACTAACCACTAAGCCAAATGATGCTGAGCCTTCATTGCAATTCCCAACAATAACTCATCCCCCCTATTAGAGGAGGTAACCCTCAGCATTTACAGCACCCGATAAATCAAGCAAGGGGAGTTGCCCAGTGTTCTGGTACCTCAGTAAAGGTGGTATGATACAATGGGACCTGGTACACCGAGTTTGTGCCCAAGACTATGGTAGCACTTTAACTTGCATCATTTGCACTAAGCTGGACAACATTAAGTTTCTCATAATGTTTGGGCTAATACATACCTGATTATTGGATGCTATGAGGGGTGTATGTATGCAATTCCTATTATATATCTAGTGTTCATACTGGACAGGCAACATTGCAGTTAAGATTTGTAATATCTGAGACTTAAGGTACTGATTGTCTCTTGCAGTATCTACTGCGACTTGACAAAGCAAACAGTAATTGTGACTAACTGAAATTGACATCCTCATATCTAGATTTATTCTCTGGTAATACCAAAGGGTGGGATTCATGTAGTTAGTAAGTGTTGAACTGGTGCCACCGCAAGCCTACTGTTCTGTGAGTCTTAGTCCTCTGAAGACATTCAATTGGCAAGTGTTACTGTAAGTTGTATTACATGTATTTATCCAAATCTTTACCTATCCTTCATCTGATGACTCAGCAAAGAATACAGTCCAGGCAAGTGTCAACACTCAACATTACCTTGACTGAGTGCACATGTTCTATCTCCTTTTGCTTCATCTGTTTCTTGCTCTGTTTTGACAGTTTTGTGTCTTAATGTTGAATACATAGCAAAGCTAAACCTTGCCAGCTTTGTTGTGAACGTGCATACTGGCTGGTACAGGCTGACACTTTGGGGTGGGACAGGATTTAAACTCATATCCAAAGGTGTATGTTTCTGGGATATCCTTGCTAATATGATGGCATTCAGCAATACACTTGTTGTTAACTGTACTGGTAAACACCACCACTGCCATTGTGTAGTCGCAGAAGTCGTTTGAGCAGACAAGAATCTTACAAATGGTGCTCCAAATATTAGTGTGTCCAAAGACACCTATCTCCATGATGATGGACTGCACTGCATTGGAGATCATAGAGGGTAACATGCCCAAACCCCCAAATCCCACTACGAAGTCGACAATATTGCTGGAAAACAGGCAAGCAACAGCAAAGATATACAGCAAAGAACAAACATTTCCACCAACACTTTTACTGCCTTGAAATGGTGGCTTACCCTGATGGCAGGGCCGCAGCTCACCATGATCACACCCCTCCATCCACCCTGAGCACAAGCAGTGAGATTGCACCAAGGCTTATTTCCATTGATGGTCTTCATCACCTTCTTGTCACTTCTTGCTATTCTCGAAGACTGTTGCATGACTCTCAAAAACTCTTCTCCCAGATACACAGTCAATATTTTGGTGAGGCTAGTGCTTGTACCACTCATGTGCCCTCTGGTATGCTGAAGCATATCTGAGAATTTGTCTGAATGTATATCCATGATGAGGAAAACATTGGGAGGAGATCCGGCTTCAATGTTGTGACTAATGAAATCTATGCCAGGGGCCAGCTTTTTCAACTTGGACAGGTGGGCACCACCTCATATGTGCAAAATAGACATGTACAGCTGTAAAACAAATATTATGAAGGTTAGACATGTGACTGATATTTATATGAAATTGTACTTGCATTACTCTGAAAGCCTCTGTAGTGATTCTGAGCCTCAAGTATTACAGTGTTTGCTAAATAGTTGTCCTTCATGGACTCAAGGTTGAGGTTCACGATAGTCATTGGCCAGACCATCTTAGCTTTTTTTTGTTTACCAAACCCAATAAATGCATAGCATAAGGACTTATCCCTACCATGTCCCATTCTTGAGTACATAGGGTACCTGAACTCCGACTCTGGGACCTCTACAAACTTTGAAACAATACATCTACTGCTGTGAGTGGTAAATTTCTCGCACACGATAGCACCACAGTTGATGCATTTGTGCTTATGGGGTGCACTTGTCTGGTCACAACAGAAGTGACAAATGGTGGCCATTGTGATGGCTGGAGAGGAAGAGTCCATGGCCTGGGTTTGGACTGCAACTAGAGGTGCAGGTTTCATGATGTTCGAGTTGTGCAGTAAGGTCTTGTTATTTGCAAGAAGTTTAGAGACATTGAGAGATGCAGATGGATCATTAATCAGATTAATCATACTGCCAACATTGACATTAGAAGGAGCAGCTCTTGAAATGCCGCTAAAGATGGCGCCAACCTTGGCTTTCTTCCTACCCAGCTTAGGGACTTTGGTGGCTTTTTTAGGAGGCATGAAGATAATGTATGATGTCAAGCTTGATGGATGGAAGTAAGGAAGAGAGAAATTTTCATTCATTATTCTCTGTTCTCATATATACTCCTAGAAACGTGGCATGGAGATCTAAACACATAATTTTGCAGTCTGATCTAAGCTCAGATCATGATTCTTGCCCTGGCACATATAAGTACAAATGACAAATACATATCATATTATATCAAATGGGAGATTAAGAGTAGTGATCTAGAAACTAGAATACAGACAATGCATAGCTACCTTGTCAATGCAATCATAATAGTGTTGATTATGCCTAAATAGCAAGTGTATACAAAAACATAGTGATACGAGACCTGCATTAAGGAGGAGTAGGTGCAGTTCTTTCAAGCAAGCAAGCGGAAGATGTGGTTAGCTTCATCTGTGGAGGGAGAGCCTGCTACTGGGTTTATGACCTCAGCAAGCTTTCCTCACAATGAAGGAGTAGAGGAAATGTGCAAGCAGTGAATTATTTGGTCATCAAGTGGCAAAGAGACTGTTTGAGTAGAAGATAGCATGGAAATAGGAGGAAGTGCGATAGAAGCTAATAGACCAACATGTGATGCAGGGCCAGTAGGGTGGGGATGAGTGTGCTGTCAATATGATAGAGATGATATGGCTCGCTTGCCATATGTGCAAAGATAATTTGAACATCACTCCTATGGATCACTATGGATCACCAATTCTATCTCATATCATGTTTATTTTTCATTTGTACTTACACATTCCAGCACAAGAATCATACATCTGGGCTTGGAGGGGAAACAAAATATTTGAAATTCATGAAACACTGAACTAATATAACAAACATGGAGATGTGGCTGCAAGCGATACAAAAGACAAAGTACAAAAACATTATATCAAGTAGTAGACTCTAAGGGTATAGCCAACCAACAGCTGCTGCTGGTCTTCCCTGGGACAAACTTCTTTGAGTTAGTGGGTTGGCTGAATTGCATTAACTTTTTGCAATGCTTGTTGGTATATTGAAAGTAATACCCCCCAGCAATATTGGCAAACAGCCAAGAATCAACCATTCCGCACCTTGGACATTGAAGTGGTAAATATTGCTCCCAAGGCCTATGGTCAACATGAGCCCAGCTGAATTTCATAACTGTCAGACTCCTACTACCATCAGTATTCTTCATCAGTAATATGACATCAGTATGTCGACCTAGCTTGTTTGAGTGACTGAGTATTTGAGGGAATATATCCGCAATCCTGAAATATTCAACAAGAACAATCTCAGCAAATGCGAGAAGGAGATGAGTAGTAAAATTCGGCTAGAAATGCATGACAGTGAATGCAATGCTGGCAGTGATACAATGACTAGGTTTCCTTAAGCAACAGCCTAGCATGAAAGTGAAAGACTCATGTGATGATCACATTCTGCAACACTACAAAAGAATGAGTATTGTTCACCATCCCACTGCAAAAGAAAAGCCATAAGTATCACTCTTTAGCTCGATCAATGCCAAACTGCTATGGCTTAAGAATGATCTACATGAACTAAGAAATACTGAGTATATGCAATCTAATCAAATGAGACTGATGAACCTCCTGCACTTCACCAGCAATATAATGGCTATCCTGATACCCGGTGAATGGGTCACCATTATTGCTGTCTGTGTTATTGGTGATACCAATCACAAGACACTCATAAGGGCTGTGATTGAAAAGTTTGCACAAGATCTTGTTACAGGTGCACTGATAGTTTTTGACTTTGCTGTCTGTGGCGATGTCGAACTCTACTTTGCGCCATTGGATGCAGCTTCGAGGGAAGCAGGGTCAGAAGAAATTATAGGGAAGAGGAAAGGAAGAGCTGGCAGTGTTGCAATCGACTAACTTGAGGTGGACAAACAGAACAGGAGGAGAAGATATTTGTGTATGCTGAGAGATATTGAGTGTGGTGAGGATAGGAAGGAATATGAAGAGGACAGCTTGGTCGTGCCTATAAAAACCCTATGCAATATGTAGATATGTCATCATCAATGAGGAATTTTTAGAAAACTTATGAAATATGGCCTGCTTAGCCTGTTCTTGTGTTGTTTTGCTATGTGGCAACAGATGCAAATGAATTCGACATCTTTGCTCTCAATTATGTCTTTGAACTCTTGAGAAACATCTAAGCTCTTTGCACAAGTCATGCGAGGGCACTGATCACAGCAGAACAAGAAGTTCATGGCCACAGATCCATTATGGTAGACAATGCAGTACTTTGTGGATTTTTTGTAAGTAAAACTGAGATATCAATAAAATTTTGAGATACACATTGTTATGGTCACCACCATCACAGACCTCCATCAATTCACCTTGCATGTCCTTTGACTCTTTAATGGACACATTCAGGTCTACACCTGGGGCCTTGCCACCATAGGACTTCTTTGCAGTCATTTTTCTGGGAGGCATATTAATAATGGGCACCCACAAATAACAATACATAATATTGGACCCCATGTCACAACATTAAAGTCAGTGTTTTCCATTCAGCCATGAGGCATGGATGTTCTGATTAGTCTTTAAAACTAACTGGTCTACATGACACCACAATCAACTAACACATTGTTCTCTCCACTATCACCTTTATTGAGCAAGATATCCCCACATGTTCTTTTTGTCTTATTGTTTGTTTTATCTCATTTCACAAGGTGTTTCCACCCATCTTAACTTTGTTCTGGCAAATACCTGACTGATGACTGACATATCCTATAATTTGTCCACCATGTACATGTCTCAATCCATTGTTAACCATTCTTGTCCACTGCTTCTACTTGTACCACATAATTCAGTACATTATTTCTGACCTAGTCAAACAGCCCAAGGTTGAGAATCTGCCTACTTAGGTGGACCATCTGAGGTGGGCCCATATACAGATAGGACAGGTGGGCCAGCCACAAAGACAATTTCCATTGGTGATGGGTGGACTACTGGTATATGGGCTAGTCATGAAGCAATAAGATAATTTTTGGTGATGACGGGTGGGCCATTAGTATGATACAAGTAGGCCAGGTGTGCCAATATCATATAGTTGCAGACTAGGTGAGACAAGAATAGAAGAGATAGGTAGGCCCATTAGTATGATACAAGCAGGCTGAGTGGGCTGGTCAGGAAAAAATAATGACAGGTGGGCCAATATCAAATAGTTGTAGACCAGGTGAGATAAGAATAGAAGGGATGGGTGAGGATACAAGTAGGCTAAGTGGGCCAGTTAGGAAAAAGTAATGACAGGTGGACTAATATAAAATAGTTGTAGACCAGGTGAGATAAGAATAGAAGGAATAGGTAGGCCCATTAGTATGATACAAGTAGGCCAGTGGGCTGGTCAGGAACAGTAATGACAGGTGTGCCAATATCATATAGTTGCAGACTAGGTGAGACAAAAATAGAAGGGATGGGTGGGCCAAAAAGTGGACCCATTAGTGATGTCTGGGTTGTTCCTGGTACCAATGGATGGACCAAGAAATGGGCCTGAAGATTCTCCCCACCTTTGGACATCTCTAGATAATCCATTGCCCCGGTACCTATGGATGGACCAAGCACTGAACCAGACAATTGCCTCATGTCTTCTGGTCATCTTTAAAAAGAATTGCTATTTCCGGTAACAACGGACAGGCCGAGAAATGGACCTGACAATTCCCTAGGATTTGGACATCTACAAATGAATTGTTTCCAGTACTGATGGGCGGGCCAACAAATGAACTGTCTTTAGTTGTCTATGAATGAAATATTGTTTCCAGCAATGACAGATGGGTCAAGACATGGATATCAGTATCCACCAGGTCTTCAGTCATCTATGGATCAACTGTTTTTTCTAGTACTAACGGATGGGTTGAGAAATGGAGTCCAATATTCTGCCAGGTCTTCAGTCATATGTAGATAAAGTCTGAATTTCCCATCACCTTTTCCAAGTGCATGCACTGGGCTCATCTATTGTTGTTTCTGAGATGATCTGCATATGCGCTGGGCCCATTTGTCACCTTAAAGTCTGAATTTCATGTCACCTTTTTCAAGTGTATGCACTGGACTCATCTATTATTATTTCCGAGATGATCTGCATATGCGCTGGGCCCATTTGTCACCTCTGTGCTGTGGGCCCACCTGCTCCCACCCACCTATGGGCCCACCTTGGATGACCTAGTTACCTGGGCAGAATCTTAATCTTTAGCTGTCTGACTAAGTCAGAAAATGTTACTGAATGGGCTCCTTGTGCAAGATCCAGGCCTTGTTATTCATACATGTGATGCTGTTCATTAAAATTCTGTAAGATGAACCAGGATCTTATACTAATCTTCTCTCATGTGATAGATGAACCATCCCTCCCTTCAACACCAAATTACTCTGAGCCCTAATAAACTCTTACTGGTGTGACCTCTTTTGCACCTAGAGACACTATTCTAGCACCCCGAGCACCAAACAAACCATCTTGGTCCTTCTTGTTACCTACAAACCACAACTATTCCTTTGAAGCACCACAAATCTATGTTGCCACAACTTACATAGCACCAAGTTCCTCATCATGCCTCCTCATCTGTAACATTATCTAAAATGCTTTGTATTAATACTACTGTCACTGTAACCTTAGTTGTTCAACAGACCACATTGGATACTATTGCATCAAATTTGCAGAATCATCTTGAAGAAAGGAAGTCAAAGTTCTGATTGATGTTATATGTCCGAACATGTCATATTGTGTGATGCTTTCAACTTGAGGCCTTATGGATCATGATATCTTGCTCCAAGAGTTGCTCCCATCTGATTTTCAATACACACATGTCTTTACTTATGAAGGGAATACCTTTCTTTGTCTATTGTACCACTTGTTGATCCTCATCCCTATGCATAACACAGGACTCCACAAACTTAGGATTCCATTTTTTGTCTACTTGGTGCGGATGTTTCTGTAGTGAAATGCAACGGTGTTCATGAACCAATGTTAGACTTTGAATTTTTTGTGTAGGCATAAACAACTACAATGCTAAATGGTAAAGGAAATCAACATTCAGACTTCTTTGAACTCCTGCCAACCTTCTTGCCCACCATCTCCAAAAAGGTTGTTTGTATGGCAAAGGTGGGTCTTGGTACTCCAATTCTGTCATGAACTTTATCCCTCATGAAATGAGCTACAACAAAATGTTCTCCATTGTCCTAAGGGCCAATGGAATGCTCCAGAACTCTGCCTGAGATGTACAGCATTGTTTCAGGAAAGTGATCCAGCTTAGCCTGCAAGTCCGCTGATTTGATGGTTACATTGTGACCAATGCCCAGACTAATCAGAAGATCATACAAAGTAGGTGAACCAGCTACATCCCTATGGCTTAAGGTGACCTGATTTCTAATGATTTCTAATCCTGAAAATATAGAGGGTCATTGGGACATAGCAGACAATGTCTTTGACTTTGAAGTGACTTTGTTGAGTACACCCAACATTGCTGCTGAGCTGGCTTTGAGTATTTCTGGAGTCACAGCAGCTGTGATCACATTCCAGAAGAATTCAGTAGTAGACAAAGTGGTGAGCCATGCTTGGACCTCTGCAGAGGAATAAGACACAGATGTCACTAACAGATCTTCAATCCTCTGTGTCAGAATTGCATTCAATGAAGATGACAAAAATGAGACACCAATCACATACCTCTCACCTCTGCATGAAATATACGGGAGATATAGTAATTCTGCTCACTCCAAATTTTCCTCTGCCCTCAGATACACAAAAGCCTGTGGATCACCAAGTATCCTTTATAGCTAATGAGTTGGGGAGAGTTCAAAGAAGTTTTTTATGCAGCCCTTGAGTAGCCTCATTGATATGGTGCTATGCTTTAAATCAGTAATACAACAATAAAATGGTGAATGACTGCATGACTTGAGATGGTGACAAAATGTTAGGTAAATAAATTGTCACAATCTTGCTATGCCTGTCCAACATACCCTTCGACAGACAGGGAGGTTGTGGGTTATCGATAGTATCTGCTATCAGTTTTGCTTCAGATTTTGGTTGTGTGGCTGATGAACCAGTTATTCCAAGGGTTGTTCAGCTGATAGTAATGCAAACAAAGCCACATACTATCTGTTAAGTTACAACCCCCTGTATATTAGAAGTATTGTGTGTTGCATAAATATGAGCTTCAAACAAGCAAGATAGATGTATGAAGAAAGGAACCTACCTAGTTTTCTCTCACAACAGAACATACACAAGTTGGGTCAGCATTGCTGTATTACATGTGAGGACAGTTACTATTGCTTGGACCGTCTCACCGAGATAAACCTCATGCAATCTACTTCATCTTTATCAGAATCATGACACTCATTCCCTCTGGAGTGTAAAGAACCTAATCAGCAAGATATTCAGAGGTCTGATGTTAATGACTCACAAATTGGCTTGTATCACTCTTGTAACCTATTGAAATTGCTGGTTGGCTGCCCTTGTCAATAATGTTGGATGACAAGTGTTTGATGTCACATTTGAATGCTTTGTTGTCCATCTTCCTGCCGATGAAGCATTAGTGTTGAAAATCATGTTAGTTGGATTTTAATACAACATGTTTTTGGCACTATCACTAATCCTGGAAGGAATGAGTCAGTCATGTGTTCCTGGGTTGCAAAATAAACAAAAATTACAGCTGCTCATCATCAGTAAAGCTGACTAACATAGTACTATGGAGTCTGCAAAAAAACAGGACTCACCCACTGCCACCTATATCAGGAAAAAGCATTCAAGCCTTTTTAGCTAAATTAAGCTAAATTAAGCTGAAAAAGATTCAAAAGCTGAAAAAGCTCAAATGACAAAGTGCCTTCTTTCTGAGCTACTTGAAGAGCGCCAAAGCTACTTTAGCTAGCAGAATTTAATTTCCTACAAACAAAAATATACATTTAATGCAATGCTCTGGTGAATCTCTGACATCTTGCTTTTGGGACTTTTTGAGCTTTTCAAAGCTTAAAAAGCTAGTTATACTAGTGAATGTTACAAAAAGCTGAAAAGCCACTGTATTTCCAATATAGCTTTACTGGACAAAAAAAAGCATAACAAAAGTAATGAAAAGCAATATAACCATGCCTTTATTTCCTCTTTCTAGCTGTCATTAGCACTTTGGCACCTTCCTCCATGGCATTGAAATCAATCTTGCTGTTAGTCATGCTATCACCTTCATCTAGAAATGCGGCAATATCCTTGTAATGCTCCCTATCTAAACATTAGTACATATGTCTTTCAAATCAAAATGCATGTCTTATCTTAACATGTTCTGCAGCTCCAGTTTGATGAGATCATAATATGTTGGAGAGTCTTTCTTGAACTTCTTAAGCAAGTCCATATAGTAGCGCCATTTAAAAGAAAAGTTAGTTAGACCTTTGAGAAATCAATTAAAATGTGTACTCAGGGCCATAGGTAGTGTCAGTGAAGTGCACTATTTCCTTAATGCTGCAGGTGTCTCTGATTCCTTTGAAAGCGCACTTTATCTATTAAGAAAATGGTGAAAGAAAGGTATCAGGAGAGATATTAGAACTTACTGCTGTTGCATAGATGCTAAGAAGAGGGTCAGGGGTTGACGTCACTAAGCACACACTGGGTATTAGTGATGCTGTCCAGGTCAGGAAGGAGACTTGGTCAGATGCTCTGCATATCTATATGAGGAAGTATAATAAAGGTGCTGTGGAAGCACAGCCTTGTGTGAGTGGGCATTTTTGGCCCTCACATATCCATGAGACTGGAGGGTCTCTAGCTCTCACGTCTCCCACGCCATCATCAAGTTCAAGAGAAGACTCTATTTGGACCCATGTTGAAGATTTGTCAGCACATGAGTCAGGTGGGGTTGTCCTAGGGTGTTGTTAGTTTGTAGTGCTTTGAAATATGAACTTGGATTCACAAACTTAATTACCGGTCACTCGAGTGTGAAAATCTTAAGCATACTACTGAAGTCAGATTAAAGTTTAAGAAATGAGATACCCAGAAGCAAGTCTGGCACATTGTTTGTATGGCTGGAGACAGATCCTGCACTATTGATTCTCATGCCACAGTTGAAATGAAGGGTGCAAGTGTGTTAAATTTTGGTGACGCCAATATAGATATGTCTCCTACAATGGAATCAAAAGTTCTTTGGCATCAAATCAATGAATCAAGAGAGTGACCTTCTGCACCACAATTCACAGTCTTAAAATCCTCAGGTATTATTCAACAGGCTGTCCTCACCATGTTACAGTAGTGCGTACATTAATTTAATGGTGCAATATGGTTTCTGGTGATGTTTTTTGTAGAATGGCGAACATGTTCGCTATAGAGTTTGCTATGTTTGCTATATGTGCGGTAGCAACTCCTGGCAGTAAGAATGTCACACTCAGTGTCCTGTGTCTGAAGGAGATCATCAATGTTGCTACCAAAATCAAAACACCTTCCCTCACTGTCTACCTTGAGCCTGATGTATATAATATTCTATAGTGTTTGAATGTGCCGCTCAGCGGTGGACAACCATGTAGCATTTGTGAAATTTTAGTTACACTAATTCAATTTAATAAGGTCATTCATAGTACTGCACAGAAGAAAGTCTTGAATCAGGTATCGATGGTGCGTACTCATCAAGTTTGATTTCAAAAATCTGACTTCGGATAACACCACCTCAAGCATCTCATAGAGTTGAGGAAACCTGTCTTTTTGTGCCCTCCTGCTCCTGCAGTATGCAAGTACAAGATTTCTCAAGTCACCAAGTATATCCTGCCCTGCCTGCGCATGAGTCTCACATGAGCTGAAGAAGTCATCCACTGCACGACATGCAGATTCCTGTTCTTGATGAAGTCGTAGGCGATCGTTACAGTGCTTCTCCCAGGAGCCTTCAGGGCCCCAGTTGAATTGCCACTCACTGATGGCCAAACAAACAGCTTCGACAGTGGTAGGTGCTGACTGAGTAGGATTGTCCTGGATAGAGTGATTAACGCGGGTGCATTGCTCTTCAGGTTGGCAAGCACTATCCATTGGGAACACATACAGGATAGCATCAACAAATTGATGGCACAGTGTTTGAATGACGGTGAGATTGAGGGAAGGGGAAAGTAGCGATAGACTTACCCAGCTCATTTCCTGCCACAGTGTTTCAATGATGGTGATATTGAGAAGCTATTAAAAACACACCTTGCCATTTGAAGATGAGCCTTTTCATTCTGCGCAGCTCGAACTCCAGGTTTGGCCAGCCAGCGTGCAGTTGCAAGATGCTGGGTCTGTGCCATATGAGATAAAGCAGAGTCCAGAGAGTCTGGGAAAACTACAGGCAGGTAAGTCCGATGGGCCTTGAAATTCGAAGGCGTATATGTTCATCTGTGAAATGATAAGTAGATAATAACATTGTGCATGTCTCTGATCTGAATCTCACTCACACACACTAGGGTGCTGATTTAGTTTTGTTGAGTCCTATTGCCTCATGCTCAGACACATGTCTAGTAAGTAATAAGTAGGTAATAATGTTGCACACGTCTCTGATTCAAGTCTCACACTAGGGTGCTGAACGCAGGTTTTAGTCATTTGTGGTGCCCTATCGCCTCATGCTCAGACATGCGTTTTTCACTAATTTGTCCCTAGGATTAGTACTTAGTTGGCCTCTCTCTGTCGCTGGACCATCATCCATCAACGCCACACATAGGATTTCAATGACACTTACTAGTTTTTCTCTCTCTCATTCGAATTTGGTGTGTGTCACGCAATGTATACTGTGTCTTTGACTAATTTGACCTTAGGTTTAGTGTAGTTGGACTCTCTCTGGCTGGATTGTCCACGCAGGGTTTTGACAAGACTTAGTTTGTCTCTGAATCATCAGCGCCAGGATGATCTACCTACCGGACGGTCAGACTATGCTGACATGTTATTATATTCAAGATGTAGGCTGCTTTTTACACTTATCGATTGAGAGAATAACTGACAGGGGCTACCTGTCAGTGGCCACGTGATAACGCAGCCATCAGAGCTTTAGATTTCCGACATGTTGATATATGATCCTAATTTTTAATGATTTTGTGAAAGAAATTTGACATGCAATCAACAGAACACCATACTACACTCCTGTGGTGGTTGACACACTTATTCATCCACAAATTCTTCGACATGGCAGATATCCTGAGTTTCTATTTTGATGGAGTTTCAATGACTTGTGACAGTACGTTTCATCCTGGCATTAGTATATCTCACTAATTCATGTTCTATAGCAAATGTGGTGCCTCTGCCTGATTTTCTGTTTATTTTGAATTTGGCTTCACAAAGTGATGGTACATTAGCATTTGCATTTCTCACTGTTCATGTCCTTATAGCATCTCAAAATGATGCCGATAATGTGGTGCCTTCACCTCACCTTCCATTTAGTTTTAATTCAGCTTCACTGATAGAGCCAATGAGAATGGGTGACTTTAACACCTCATCATTCAACTGGATAGATCCTTCATTGTTTGATGCCATGACTGCAATGATTGTGGGCCTCCCATCAGACTTGTTATCATCGCTCACGGGGTTCAGTGAGGACTTGGAATCCAATACAAACATGTCGCCAACTCGTCCACATTAAACTCAAATACAAACCTGTCGCCAACTCTTCTGGACCCCTCAAATATCTGTTCTCCAAGTCCTGGGCAAGGCGCGTCACAAACCCTACCTGACGATAACGACTCCGATCTCACTCCAGTTTCTTTCACTGACCACATCATGGATAGAGGTAATAATTCCTCTTGGGCTGCTCGTAACCCCACCCATCCAGTGATTCCTATGCAGTCCAATGGTAGAGGACGCCTCACTGAAGCTCAAAAAGCATCTCATGTGCTGAAGACTGCACAGAACAAGGAACGGTCAAAGGCCCTTCAAGAAGCTATCACACAGTTTGTCCAGGAGCAAGGGGAGAGACTTCATGACTTGGTGCTCACTCACCACATCTCTGACAACCACATCAAAAATTTAATCAGCCTTGAAACTCACTACAAGAAAGCACACAAGCCGCAGCTTCGAAACACCCTCATCCACACCAAATCCAAAGAAGTCAATGAAGGTATGCATCTCACATTTCATTAAGATCAATGTCTGATCCATAGTCAAGGTCTTGTGCACGGCCAGAAGTACACCATGGCTGAAATTCAAAAAATGGTCGCAGATGATCCCAACATGCACAACCTGTCTCACGAGCCGAAGAAGGAGTTTATCAAGCAACTGATGGATTACCGTAAAATGCAAACCAGTGATGTACGAGCAAGCAATGTGGCAGCTGCTCGAGACGCTGTTGCAGTGATGGATGGTGTGTTGAAGGAGGTAAGTATGAAGACCTTTAGTTTAAATATTTTTGTTCATTGTCTTACAGCTTCATGCGCTACAGGATAGAACTGGAATCTATGCTATAGTTCTGATGGTTCGGGGACATGTTAACAATCAAATACAGTTGATGTGGATTGCGACGGACAATGCATCAGAGTTTTGGGAGGATCAGATGGAGGTGGCTCTTGATGACGTGGCCTGTCAGTTTGAGGAATGGGCGTCCATTCAGAAAAAGAGTATGTGGTTTCATTTTCATTTGGCAATTCTGCTAACAATATGCATGAGCAGATATTTTTGCATGCGAGGATCTACCTAGCCTGCAGAGACAGACGGCTACACTCATTTTAAGTGGACTCTGTATATATTTGTTTGTATGTCCTATTGCTAGCTGCTTACTGTAATGCAGGACGTGCAACCGGTAAAATGGACATCACCATGAATTATCAGAACTATGATAAGGCTATTGTACTGGTCTATAGTATCAAGCTAGACGGCTGGCCTGTGGGCCTCCCCTTCATCGCACCCTCCCACTTGCAGACTGTTGTGGAAGTTCGCACACTCCGAGATGCTCTAAAGATCGGCAGTTGTCAGTGGAAGAACCTGCAAAAAGGGGGTGTCATCGTCATCACCTTGGACAATCGATTTTGTCGTGCAAGACTATTCAGATGATCTTGAATCACTGTTTTATGTCTTTTGTTGGATCTGTATCGGGTACAGAGGCCCTCTTGGCATAGAACACCATTTGAACACTTCGACACAGTGGCTTCTACATACATGGAGCAACCGGAATATTGCAGGATGCTTTGACACTAAGATTTCATATCAGTAGACATAGCAAATATACACATCATCTTGAAATTCCAGCCCATCTTGAGCTGATCTTGGTCATTAAAAGCAAGTATATGTGCAGGATAGTGATATGTGAGCAGGTTGGATCATATGTGCAAAGGTAAGATACTGAAACATATGAAAAATGTCAAAAATATGATTTGTCATCATGTTTTTGTTTTTGTAGAAGGATCCTATGCATGTCCTGGACTAGCTATATGATAGATATACTCTAAATATGCTTAGGAATAGACAAAATACCCTTCTTGAGGTCTGGTTCTATAGGAAAAATTTTCACAATAAATAAACTACCAAGAGAGGAGAGGAATATTATACAATAAGATATTCTCCTATGGTCCCGAGCTTCTCATATATTGTTTCTATTGTTTGATAGATGCTGGAAATTATTTGTTCAAGTTTATCCATCCAGACATAAACTCATAGGTGCATATTCTGTGTTTTTATGTATATATGCTATATCTACCAATATAGGATACTTCAGGGGGTCAAATAAAGATTAGAATCACTTCATATATACTCATAAAGATGTTCGCAATGCCCTCAGACACTTTTTTATCAAAGGGGCAAAAGTGTAAAAGTGTTTCACATTCTACCCTATTTTGAATCAGTCCTAGTGGAGGAGCAGATACACAAATAGACAATGGAGTGGTCTATTATATTATACTATACATATATATACCAAACTGCTACTTATTTGTGAAGGGGAAGCTACTGTAGTGTGGTGGTGAAGCTGCAGAGAGGTGCGGAGGATGTGAGGATAATTATAATTGTGGGGTATACTATATTAGGTAGTGTTTTTGGCATTGTGGAGTAATTCCCACACTGTGGCTAAAAATTGTCATATTCCATGTTCCAGACCCGAACCCATCACCTACTTATCTCCAGGTGTCTGGATCTGACCAGTTCCTTTATTCCGCACTTTTCTCTTTTGTATGTCTCCTTTTGTTTAGCCCCTTTTTCCGGTCATCCAGTTATATTCATATCTGACTGTACTCATTTATCCAAACCCTGTTCATTTCTAACTTCATTTTATTATGTTCCATTATACTATTCATAAGCTTTCAACATGCTTTGTATATAGCTTTCAATCTTTTTAAGTTATGTTCTGATTTTAGATCCTTCAGTCATTTTCTGTATAGAGTCATGCACAGCCAGTCACCTGCCCAAGTATATCAAATCAGTGTTGGCTAATGTGGATATATAAACATTCAGTAGTATTATGTCTACAGGATGTAGCATATAGCCTACCATGAGGTATGTAGGATTAGTATTGATATATACAGATAATTAATTACTATGATTACTATGATTAAAAGTAGGAGTAGTGGCCAGCCTGATGCCTACCAGATATAGAATCTAGCTGGCTAGTATGCAATTTTGAAACTGATAACCAGCCAGTCTTGATTCTATATGTTGTAGAAGTTATCTGGCCAATGTCCAACTCAACAATGAGTGGCTGACTAGCTTGATTTTAAGCTAGCTGGTATGCAATTCTTAAATGAATGGCTAGTCAGCCTTGATTCTACTGTTGTAGAATCAACCCAGCCAGTATGCAATGCTGGAACCAATGACCAGCCAGCCTTGATTCTACTGTTGCAGAATTAATCTGGCCAGTATGCAATTCTGAAACCAATGACCAGCCAGCCTTGATTCTACTGTTGTAGAATCAATCTGGCCAGTATGCAATTCTGAAACCAATGACCAGCCAGCCTTGATTCTACTGTTGCAAAATCAATCCAGCCGGTATGCAGTTCTGAAACCAATGACTAGCCAGCCTTGATTCTACTGTTGCAAAACAATCTAGCCGGTATGCAGTTCTGAAACCAATGACCATCCAGCCTTGATTCTACTGTTGCACAATCAATCTGGCTGGTATGCAGTTCTGAAACCCATGACTGGCCAGCCTTGATTCTACTGTTGCAGAATCAATCTGGTTGGTATGCAATGCTGAAACTAATGACCGACCAGCCTTGATTCTACTGACACAGAACCAACCTGGCTGGTATGTAATTCTGAAACCAATGACCGGCCTGCCTTGATTCTATATATTGTAGAGGCCATCCAGTCAGTAATATGCACCTCATCAACCAGTGACTAGCTAGCTGGATTCTACATCTTGCAGGCATAAGGCTAGCCACTACTGCTACTCTCAATCATGGTAATCCTAGTAATTATTTATTATTAATACTAATTCTACACACTCTGGCCAACTGTATTCTACATCCTGTAGGCATAAGGCTAGCTATGATTTTCATAGTAATTCTAATATATATATATCTATACTAGTCCACACTGATTCCACATATTCCGGCTAGCTGGATTCTACATACTCCAGCCAGTGGCTAGCTGGCCATGATTCTACACTCTTTTGGCATATCCAGAGCCAGGGTTCTACATGGAAAAATGACTGAAGTATGTGGCTAGGTGATTAATAATATACCTTAGCCTATGGTATGGCACCCATTGAGAACCACATATATGTCATCTGTGATGATATCTGTCTACATGATGACATGGCTTCCACTAGGGACCACACTTGCTATAAATAAGTGAGGTTCACAAATAACAATATTGAGGCCCAGTGAGGTGTGGTCCCCAATGGGAGCCGTCACACCAGCCAGCTGAAGCAAATATCATTAATGATCCTATCTCAAAGGTCCAGTCCTCAATTGGAGCCATTGACAAGTACTAGTTCAAATCATAATAAGACTTTTAAGAGATCCAGTCTACCATGCAAGACATCTCACAAGTACATGTATGATCCATACATTCAGTCAATGCAAGTGCAGTCCCCAATGGGAGCTGTCTGATGAGTACATGTATAATTGATACACTTAGTCAATGCAAGTGTGGTCCCCAATGGGAGCCATGACATCATACAGGCAGATATTATCATAGGTGATATATATGTAGCCTCCAATGGGTGCCATCTGATAAGTACATGGGTTATAAATACACTCAGTCAATGCAAGTGCAGTCCCTAATGGGATCCATCTGTCAAGGAACAGATTTTATTACATCAGGACAACTCAAAAGTCTGGCACTTAATGAGAGCTGTCTGATAAGTACACGGATCATTAATATACTCAGTCAATGCAAGTGCAGTCCCCAGTGGGAGCCATGACATCATGCTGGTGAATATCATCATGGATGACATATATGTGGTCCCCAATGGGTGTCATACTATAGGCTGAGGCATATCATCAATCACTTAGCCCAGAGGTCCAGTCCTCAGCTGAAGCCATTAGACAATATGATATGTCCTATAAGTTTATATGTTCAGATGTAACCATACTGAGTACTATGACTTGTCTGATCCCCAATGGAAGCCGTACCACTGGCTTAGACTTATATCCAGTCCTCAATCAGAGCTGTGGACAGATCCAAATCATCATCCAACATCTGGTAAGAAGCAGATGTAAGTATACTAAGAGGCATAAGAGGGCCAGTCTCCTGTTAAGGTTGTACTCTTGTAGGATCAGATCTAAAGGACTTTGGCCTCAGCTTGTACACTGTACCCCTTTCCCAAGTACTGTTCTTTATTTCAGAGACTAACAATAATGCGTCCAGAGGGTCAGATGGGTCTTGTAGTCTTATCCAGAAGACTTACATATATTAGAAATGTGTATAAGACTAATCAGGACAGGTCCAAACTAGAAACAAACAGAGTATGGACTATCTGAAGATAGAGCCAAGGATATAGTAGACGATCAGAATTGATCTGAGTCTTGGAGATTAACAAGAGCTGAATAGACTCAAGTCTGGAGGACAGAAAGAGAACAAACTAAGATGATATTTAAACTGAGGTACTACAGAACATATATAAGAGTTTATATACTAAGAGGATAATGGAAGGATCAATAAGCAAAGGTCTAAGGTTATGTATGAAGCATATACAAAGCTTATCAAATGTGAGTCAGAAATGAAGCATAGGTTAATGGATCAGTAAGCATACCAGTAATAAGTATAACCAAGATACTGGGAAGAGGAAATACTGAATAGGCTATGGTTAACATTACACTGGGGGCAGGGACCAATTTGCTCACAGATCAAAAGTTGAACCCAGTGTGATCTCAGACAGACTTGGATTACCTTGAATTCTAACAGAAAATAATAACAACAATTTAATTTTTGTATGCATTTTTCAAAGCAAGCTAAGATATTTTTGTCTGTAAATGCAAGCAAGATAGTACTTTAATTTTGATCACATTCTAAACAACTGTTAATTTATATCACCCTATGTTCTTCCTATGTCTATACTATTGTTTCCCTTATTTATAATGACAAACACAGTGTCAGTCAGGAGAAGAAAAATTAACAAAATGTAAGGATAATACATCATGCCAAATTTTTGGCAAAATCAGCTGCAACGTCAAACTTGCAGCAATCTAAGCTATTCCGGCCCAAGCCAGGCCTAAATAAGCTGAGCCAAGCCCAGGCCCAGGTCACTGCCCTTGGGCTGCAAAGCTGAAGCCAGTGGCTCAAGCTGCAACTTGCAATTTATTTGTACTTGCTGTCCTGTGCATGTTTGTGCCTGGTGATTGTCTTTCATTCATTCACATCTGACTCCTGAGACTCATTTGCATTCATGTTCACTTGTTCAATATAGTAGTTGCATTTTTTTCACTTACATACTATGTATGTACATTACTGACAACTGTCTACATACTATCTATTTGTGAAGTTGTGTACATTTACTTTTTGGCACTTCATTCATTTTCACATGCTTGAGCACACCTATGCTTGTCTTGAGTCTAGGGATGGATACTGCATAGGTAATTTCCTAAGCATGTACTGGTGGGTGGCTTCATGATGTGCAGTTGCCTTTTTGAGCAGAGTCACCTGTCACCTCAGTGGTGCACAAAACTATATCTATCTACAATATTTAAGCACGAAATACCACCAGCTTGGGCATAATTATGTTCACCACATCATGCTGTGTCGCTGCATGGTGATAGTTTCATCTCCTTTCTGTTTCCTATTTGCTCTTCTTCTATTCACTACTATGACAATGTCTGCTTCATTTCATGGGGTCCAAGTCATTAGTCTTGATTGACAGAAAGAACTTTTTGGCAATACAACAGATTCATTACTACTCCAGAACTTGGAGACATTCACGTCAATGGCAACACTGTCAATGTGTTCACATTCAGTACAAACACTGCCTCAGCTAAAGATGGCATCTATCTATTGGATGCGCATACAACCATTGGTCTGAAACAGGATGTTCGGTTCATAACTATATAATAACTTGTTTAAAATTCCAAAGTGACCTGACACTCCTCAGCAAGCATATCCACATCTAACATTCATTCATCAATATTAGTGGGGAGGGGCAACACCCAGCCAATTTCAATCTCCAACAGTGACTAGTCTATAAGGGATTACCACTAGTTAGGCATTAATGGATGATCACGTAATGTATCTACCACTACAGCTCAAACACGTCACCAGTTGCTAAAACTTGAAGGGAGACAATGACGTGAATTTCAAATCCAATTGTATTCTTGGTGCCACTTTTCAGAAAAACACAGTTTAGAAGGGGATGCATTCTAGCACAGGAGGCAGACAAGCAAATTTTTCTTAAATTCCACCAAGAATATAATGAACAAGTAAATCTAGTGTATTCTAGATGGTCATTTACACACCAGTGCAACATAGTGGGGTGCGAGCGGTAGGTCAATGATTGTGAAGATTCGCCGCTGAGTAAGCATAATAAATGTGTCGTGTCGCGTCACATCAAACATCCTGACACTCTGCAGACCCAAATGCCAGCATAATACACAAGGCACGACCATTGGAAACCTTCCAGAAAACAGACAATAGCTCAACAGCAAGTCACATCATGCATGAAAGCTTAGAGCACTCACACAAAAGGTCTCCTGAAGGAAAACATCCCTCCTGCAGCTACAGTTTCATCCCCTGAATTAACTCTACCTGATGCAATCCTCCCAACATCAAAGAATTTTCACATCTGCTACAGAAATAAGCGCCAATGCCACAAGCAGACCAGGAGTCATGTTGAAAGGCTGGAGGCAAGCTTACAAGAAGCACAATTGGCTGTTGTCGGGGCTGCCTCGCAGGCTCAGGCAGATTAACAGTCACTCACAGCTGCAAAGAGTGAGGCCAAACACTTGTGAGAGCGCAATGAGATCCTCACCAAACATAACCATGCTCTTGGTATGTGTGTTTCTCATGCACCTCTCCAGAAGGCACATGCTGTCAAGAAGGCCACTGCTCGCACTACAGCACAGACCACAAAACATACAACATTTGCCCTGAAAAACAAGAATATAATCACCGATACTGTCCACAACACAATCTGCAAGCTCGTAGCAACACATGATGTACCAGTATTGAGTGTTCGAGGTGTCTTTAATGTTATCTCAGATTGCCTCGGTATTGCTGTCGAAGGAGATGTTAGTACTTGCAGCATTGGTCATGTGCTGCAGGAGGCAGATGTCGCAGCAAATATGCAGATGGAAGTAGATGGTGCATACTAATTGATGCGGTATCAAAGACAATTCAATTAATTTAAGTATCAAGGTGTCACGTTGAGTGGTGATGGCACAAGTCACAAAAACATCAACTACCAATCACACCACATCACATATACCTCCCATGATGGCAAGGGAGTCACATGCTTTGCAGGAATTAGCATGAAGTCAATCATACCAGCAAAACCCAGCTGCAAGGCTAGAAGGATGTGCTACATGACATATGTGACACATACAATACATGCATGGCTGGCGAGAAAGCTGTAGCGGACCTGAGGGAGGTTGTCAGCAAGGTGAAGGGAATGTTGATGGATCATGCAGAGGACCAGAAGAAACTTGTCTGCCTCTTCTCCAATTGGAAGCAAACATGTGAGAGAGAAGTGCATGGTGAGCATGCACTGGCCGCTCGACCCCCCAATGATGTTGTAGCCCTGTTATGGCAGACAACTAAAGGAGTAATCACAGCGGCTGGTAGGATGGAAGCTTGGGATGCCCTGACTGCTGGAGGGCAACATCTGCGCTCATTTGAGGCCCTCCATCAGCTCAAATTGACAATTGGTCAAGAGAAGTTTGATGGTCTCACCGAGTCAGCCAAAGAATCCATCGACTTCTTCATTTGGGTGGGGTGCTGCATGCACAAGGACCTCAATGCCATCAAGGGTGGTAATACTCACATGTAGTCTTGGTGGGCTCATCACAGCATCGACAGCCCAATTTTGTTGATGAACTGTGACAACGCAGCCACAGCATTGGGTGAATCCTCAACTGCACAAGCACATGCACTACATGTCTCTCAATGTGGCACTGCAAAAGCACTTGCACTTGTAGGTGCTGTATTCTGTCATAATCAATGTGGCACTGCAAAAGCACTTGGACTTGCAGGTGCTGTATTCTGTCATAAAGACAACAAAAAGGGTCAGCAGGATTTAATTCAGTTCTTCCTCGAAGCACACCTGGGCTATTTTTTACCCTAGCCAGACACCAGCAATACCCACTACCACAGCAACTGTGATGATGCTTGTGAGTGGATCGTACACCAAGACTTGTACATTATTTACCTGGGAATTGTAATGGACAAGAAGGAAGCTTGTACGCACACCAATATCAAGCAAAATGTCTTTGCAGCATTCCATTGTAACAAAACAAAGCAGGAGCTTGTCTGTTTTGGTGCTTGGGGTCAATGCATTAGCCATCCTTACTTTTACTCAGTTCAAAATTCCTCCAACAATATTCTCGACCTTGGACCCCTTCACAATAGGCTTATTGCCCATGTCTGGACACTCATTGGTAACATTGAGCTTGTGTTTGGTGTGGACACCACGTATGAAACAGCCACACTGGACAGAAAGCAATTTGAGCGGCCAGAGGTGTTTTACGCCATTCAGCAAATTGCCCAGGACACCAAACAATATCCTTACTTCTGCCCCCTCTTCACTGCATTCCTCAAAGGAAAACTCTCCTTAGATTCTGCCATGAGTTTGCCCCTGATGGCACAATTGCCCAGCTGTCACCAAAAAAACAGGAGCTTGCATGGATGAATAGCACCAATGACACGAACGAGGGTGCTATTAAGAACGTGCTCAAGAGTCAAATCTGAAGGGCTTGACTTCAGCTTGTGCACTGCGCCCCTTACCTGAGTACATGCCCCTAACTTCCAAAGGCTGTCAAACAATGTCTGAAGGTTACCGGATGATGTCCAGAGTCCGATATCCGATGCACGGGAATTTTGGCAGATATTCGGGAACAAGAGATTAGACTAATCCGGATGAAGTCCGAACTAGAAAGGAAACAGTGGAGGACTACCAGAGGTAGAGGTGGAGGTGACAAGTTTATAGGAGTCAATCCTAAGACAAGCGGAGGACGACGAGAGAGAACTCAAGTCGGATGGAGGAAGGAATGAGCAGAGTCTAAAATATTATTTGAACTGAGGAAGTACAAAGATTCTACAAGGTCTATATACTACTAAGGACTTATTGAAGAAATGAGACGTGCAGTCCAAACCTATGTGAGGCTGTGGACAGAGCATATAGAAAAGTCAAACACTAGTCTATCGGAAAATAGTAAATGAAGCTGGAGATGAGAACAGAGGAAAATAAAAGCGGAAATGAAATGAGATATGGAAAATGATTTATAGTCTAACTGGAGTAGGAATGTACAAAGGGATAAGGCACAGAAGTTAGATGTGGGTCAGATCCGGACATCTGGAAATGATGTGTGTGATAGGTCCAGGTCCGGAACACAGGATATGACAGGTGCGTTAGGAACCCTGCAAGTTTTGATGTGACACACTCCTCAGATGTCCCTCACCCATTTCAACACTTGTCTGAAATACAAGAAAAATCAGACTAGGACTTATGTGAAGACTTCTCTGGGCCCAACTGCATGAAAATACTTGTGGAAGAGGGCCCGCATCAATGATACTGCAGGGATGGAGAGAAAACAAAGGATTGCACAGGTAGAGTATGACAAACACGTAGTCCAGCAGAACTGCAAGAAAGATCAGAAGAAAAAGGAATGTTGTGAGGCTGCGACTGCGAAACTTGCTGCCATTGTGCCTCATCTTACGCAGGAGGACATCAACAAGATGTGCATCGCCAAGCTGGACCTGCAGATCCACTGTCATCATCAATTCGACTCACAAATGCCTGCAGCAACTCTTACTAGGGGACTCTGATGAAGAAAATGACTTGTAGACAGCTGTTCCTCTTAAAATTTGATAGGCTCGTATAATCCACCTCATCTATATTCTTGCTGATGGCTCGGCGACCTAAATTCTTGTCGTGTAGGCGTTTGGTTACATGTCTACACCATCTCGTACTTTATTGACCATGTATTTCGCTGATACTTGATTACATAATATCACACTTTGTTTGGTGACACTGCGCCTCCCCAATATTAGTGTACTGTAGATGTCCTTCAAGTGTGCACTATCCACAGACTCAGCATATTTTGTGGATCTATCATTATGGACATGCCCAATGTGAAATTACACCATCCAACAGTCAGAAAAGAGTCTTGTCATCTGTGTATGACCACCACAGGCTTTTAAACCTGCCCATATTCCTCGTCTATATAATAATTAACAAAAAATGTATTGCATTCTTCAAGGATGATATTTGTACACTGCAAGCAATGATTGGAAATGCCACGTCAAATTCGAAGAGCACACAGTATATCTCACCATGGCAGAGGTTCACAAGGGGTTGCTGACCGGAACATCACTAATCCTGTAGGTTATAACAAACACATCTTGAAGCACACTGTATTGACCCCTGGGGGCTAGAACAGGTTGGATTACTGCAAGTTTGACATTGCAGCTGATTTTGCCAAAACTTTGGCATGTCCTATGTAGTCATGGTGTATACTTTGCACTATAAACAAAATTGATAATAAGATAAAATCAGACTTATCATTGTTGGTGAATCAAATTTTGATCAAAGTTGACATTAACAGTCAAGAGTCAACAATTGATTTATCTGTTGACTGTTAACTGTCGACTGTCGATATCAACTTTGGTCAAAATTTGATTCACCAACAAAGATAACTCTAATTTTATCTTATCACCAATTTTGTTTACAGTACACAGTATGTATTATCCTTACATTTGTTAATTTTTCTTCTCCTGACTGACACTGTGTTTGTCATTATAAATAAGGGAAACAATAGTATAGACATAGGAAGAACATAGGGTGATATAAATTAACAGTTGTTTAGAATGTGATCAAAATTAAAGTACTATCTTGCTTGCATTTACAGACAAAAATATCTTAGCTTGCTTCCAATGACAAAAGAATAGACATAAAATAATTACAGTTTGAATTTATTCAAACTGTAAGTTCATAACTTACTGAACATGTGGTCATCATGTGACCCCAGGGAAAAATAGGAACAAAAAGATATGACAGAGTAAATGTGATGTGTGGTAAAAATGTGTGTATATATTGAACAAAATTCATATGTGATAATATAGCTCAAGCTAATATAAACTAAGAAAAATGCATACAAAAATTAAATTGTTGTTATTATTTTCTGTTAGAATTCAAGGTAATCCAAGTCTGTCTGAGATCACACTGGGTTCAACTTTTGATCTGTGAGCAAATTGGTCCCTGCCCCCAGTGTTATATGAACAGGAAATGAATTAAGAAGCTTATCGTATATCAGATCAGAAGTGGATCTATGCATCAGATCAGATCAGATCAGATCTAAGGGTCTAAAGTCTGGAAGAGAAGTATGGATGTATGGGATATGACATCCCCAATAGGAGCTGTCTCACAAATAAGATGACAACTGATACCTAGCCGGATATATGATCCGGTCCTCAATGAGTGCTGTGCAACAAGGACATACTTATGCTCACTATAGGATGAGATCCCTCATGCGATGGTCCCTAATGGGTGCCACTTGACATGTTCAGATATGATCGGACTTTTGTTCACCACAGGTGCAGTCCCCAATGGGAGCTATTGACAGCTGTAGGTCAGAAATATGGACACCTCACCCATATGGTCCCCTATGAGAGCCCATGCAACATGTACCAGATGGCTAACAAGGAGGGTACCACTCTAAATTCTAGGGTTAGGATCATCATTAATGGCAACTTTTGCCAAAAGGAAACCCATGCTAGGGTTAGGGTCCTGCCTCTTGTGCCATCTGTCTACCAGTGCTATGTTCCTGTATGAACTTTCCTGTCTATTCCCTCTCTGATGTCTTTGCTTCCTTGACTATTTCCATTTCCCTTGACTCTCATCTCAGCTTCTCCCTTGTGTGTTCACTTGAAGTTTCTTCTTTACTTTGACTTTGACTTTCATCTGTCTTACTCCCTTTGGCCCTCGCTCTTGTTTTCTCTTTTTTTATTTGCCCTTTAACTTGGGTCTTTGCCCTGGGTCCCTTTATTCTATCATCTCTTTTCACTTTCACTTTTTCCTGGTTTCTTGGTTTCTCTATCCACATCTTTATTTGACCTTTGCTTTCCCTTTTCCCTTTCTCCTTGACTTTTGATCCCTTGATTATCTTATCTCTGGAGTCCTCCATTCCCCTCTCTTTCACTTTCACTTTGACATTTGGTTCATTGTTGCATCTCTTTGGTTTTAATTTCACTGTTTTCTTTGCCATGCTTATTCTTCCATTTTCATCTCTCTCCACTTTGACTTTTGTTTGGTTCCTTGATCTATGACTCTCTTTGACTTTTGGTTTATCAATCATCATATATCTTGGCTATCCCTTGGACTGTTTACTTTCACAGTTCTCTTGACTTTGACTTGACTTGACTTCACATTATTTAATCATCTTATCTCTTGACTTTCACTCAACTGAGGTCTTGACTATCCTCTTTGTATTTTTATATCCTGACCTTCATTTTCCAATCATCTTCACTTGAACTCTGAACTTTTCTTATAACCATTTATGTTTCATGCTGATTTCAACTGTAGCTTGCCTAATATTGTCGCATTCCTGACTTTTCCTTAATATCCCCAGGATCACACCATTATTCTCAATGATGTTTATTGTTGCTATTTTCATTAAAATGGCATCCTATGAAATTTGGCTAGCATGTCATGACCTTTGGGTGGCCCAGCAAGGGTTTTGCTGAGGGCATGCACCAATTGTGTCAGCCCTAGGTTGATGAGAGCAGGTTTTGGAAAGGCCCTGTGACCACAGTCAGGATTACAAAGGAAAGGACGACCACTTTGACATTGACATAAGGAAAGTTCCCATGATCGGGTCAAGGTGAGGAAGTGAGACAATGGCATGTAGTGTATACCTGCAACTCAAGGTAAAACATTTCAACAGCATATAAAAATGCACCAATGTCATAGAGTGAGGCCAATCAAATGCCATGAACCATCCCAACTTCTCATCCAGTGCCTATCCCTCTCACATCAGCATCTGTGTTCATAATTTCCTAGTGGCTCACCTCCTCATAGAAGCTGTGGAAGAGAGCAGACCAATAATTTGGTTTGTTTGTTATGCTGTGTGATCATATGAGATGTTGAACCATTATAAGCTGCAGCCAATCATGATGCAAATGAAAATCCTAAGAAAGCTTGGAAATGAGAAAACACATGTATTTGTTGAGTTCCTGACATATAAGAGGCCCTACTGTTATTCACTGACTTTACAGCTTTTGACCCATCCCACACACACCTTAGACAAGTGTACAACAACACTTATAAAATACAAATCAGTGAGTCATCTAAGTTAATTGTACTAGTACATATAAGCATATGTATCAGTAGTAAGTCATATGACTGTTTACCTATGATGGGCCAGGGATATTTTGAAAGAACAATTCACAATTATCATGATATTCACAAGTCAAGTGAGCTTGAGACCTGAATGTACTGAGTGTTTTCATCCACGAGATATCATGTAGGTAGTGCACAATATCATATGTTGTCTGACTGGCTCATGTTCTTTGGATATCCATCAAAATATCATAATAATTTCAGTGCATGTCAAATTACAGCTGCTACTTTCAGGTAGAATGAAACAAATCAATTTGTATAAATTTGAACCATTCCTATTCACACTAAAAAGATGAATAACAAGTAAACATCAGACTGACAGCATGGCAATAGGCATGAGAGCACGGACATAGTGCAAGAAGCCACAATAAGGTGTAGATATGGTAGCAGAGTATGTACAGGGTGGAACCAACAGTGGGGTAACATAATGTACAAGTAAATATGAGAGATGGGCAGAGTGATATGACTGAGAGTTTAGAAGAGTGGAGTGAGCATAGAATGTCATTAGTGTGGTTCCAGACAATACATATATTTAAAACCTACCATTCAGTATAGAGTCATCAGTATCAGTACTCCTAGTGCTGAAGAAGTGGGCATTGTGAAACTAGCATTTTTCCAATGCCTCATGTAGTGTGTGCAGTGTGAGTGCAGCAGCAAGTCAGCCTGAAAGAGCTTTGAGGGCAGCCACTAGATATAGCCCACAAGTGCATTATAGCAATAGCAAGTGTGGGACGGTAAACAAAGCCTGAGACCTAGCCACCAGAGTGCTGAGTGCTGAGCAGCAAGCAATGCTAAGACACCAGACTAATGGCCAGTGGAGAGCAGTATACAGAGGCTCAGAATCCAGGAATAAATACTGAAAGAGATGCTGAGAGATCCTCATATTCCCATTCTGGCTGCTTTTTGGAAGATACGACAATAAGCTGTATGGTATAGTGCAGTAGAAATATTTTTTGAAAGTTTATCCTGTATTGCTTGGAGGGAACTCCAAGAGAATAGATAGCTCTCTTACTTTTGATATGCATGGATTTGTACATGAATGTGGTAAGATATCAAGCATGTTCATTATAAATTTAATAAACAATAGACTTACCCATCAGCATCAGTGAGGTTGACATCATAGTGTCTCAAAGGTTCAATGTAAATGTAGACAGGCTGGTGGCCGTCAATGGAAGCCATACCAGCCCCAAAGATATAGGAGGATCCGGGTTCAAAAGACCTGTCTAATTCCAGAAGAGGAACCATGTCTATCCAGACATCGAAAAATGTGAAGTTGGTTAATGAGTATGGGGTGTCATTGTTCTTTTAATCCTTGTGACACTTGATGTAGAAGCACATGTGCTCTGGCACTAATTCACCAAATGGTGGCCTGTAGCATTCCCCATGGTCTGTGATGTCTGTGAGAGTGTTGTTCTTGACATCAGCTAATTCTTCTAGAAAAGACACTTTAAATGCTGTTGGTTTCCGTCTTTGTTGGCAATAAGCTGGCATCCTGTATTATCTTTAAAAATTAGAGTCTGAAACAAGAAGGGTTGTGTGACAAACTGAATTACTCACTTGTATGATAGGAGACTTGTTATGTGAAAGATAATGTATAGGATGAGAAACCTTGGTCAGTTTTATATCAATGTTTTCGAGACAGAGTGATGATGGTAGAAGGCAAGGTCAAACAGTATTATATCTACTAGGAAAGGTGTGGTTCAGTTTACAAATCGAACCCACAGCTGAACACAGTGTATCAGATTAAACAATGCATTTGGCTGTAGGTGTTATTCAATTCATTCAAATTTTACAAGTACTCAGTGAGACTCAGCGAGCTGTACAAGTTTATCAAGCAATTTAGAGCTTTACATATGACATGACACAATAGCCTTGAACATGTTACACGACTCAATGCTGAAAATAATCAAAGTATAACATACATGGTGTAATCAATCCTACCACAGACATGAAATGTATCCTATCATTGAGTACAGCAGGTTGAACAGACATTGACAATATTAATGTACAGAACAACTACATTTGTGGGCCCTTCATCCTAGCCAATTCCATGTGTACCCGCCTGGGCCTTTGCATGATAGTGCACTGATTGAGTTCCGGTACCTTGGTAATGTCAAGGTAGTTGGCATATACATTCTGTATCTTACTGGGTGAGATGCATCTGTGGTGTTCTAGTGTATGTAATAAGTATAACCCATATTTAATATATGAATACAACAACTTATGGTTTTGAGGAAAAGGAACTTTTGTCAGGTCCTCTGCTAGCTCCCAAATGAACATATCACCCTGGCCAAGTTCATTCCACACCAAAAGTTCAGTAGGCAGGAGCATAATCCAATCATCATTAATGATGTGTTCATCTAGGAATTCTTCAATATCAATGTGCCTGTCCTGCACATGGAAAGCAAGCAACTGAAGGTGCACATTGGAAATAAGGAATGTGATCACCTCAGGATCAGCAATGTGTGGACAGAGCACGACACACAGGTAAGTCAAGGATTTAATTAACTCTAGTTTGTCCTGTGGCTCAGCCAGAAAGTGATTACCATTCAGTTTGAGGTGGCTGAGATTCATAAACATATAAGATGCACTGAGGAATGATTCAAACTGCATACAGATTGTGAGGACTAATAGCCAGAGTGGGAGGACATCCAGTGCATGCCACAGATGATCCACCAGTAGCAAATTGGATAGTGGTAAGCACGGGACAAAGGGATGTAACATAGTTGCAGATGGAGAGGATCTCAATGACAGTTTATGGCTCTATTGAACCACATAAGAACAGGGCTTTCACAGATGTGCAAGCAAATTCAACTAGCATTGGACACTGGTAAAGACATTCTAAAAAGCGGCTTGCATCCTCTTGTCTGTGTAGAACTATTTTTATATAGCAATTGTTGCATACTACCACATGATTACATTAGCTGAAAGCCATCTGCGCATGACTACATGAAATATGTACCAAGGATATATCTCCTGTGAAATGGTGAGATGTTTCATAGAGGCAGATCTTGTGTATATTGTAAGAGTCAATATATTGTGTTTAATCTCGAGTGGAAGGGCAGAGGGCATAATGGATGTAGTTCAATCATCACATGACCTTGTTGTGAGTGAAACCATACAATAGATTACATAATATGCGGCATCTAAAAATTTTACAGTGGCCCATCAGACATTACCACTGAGGAGCACCATGGTTGGTGCTCGTGATCATTAAGGGATAAACATGCAGAGTGTTTCACTGTGTAAATTTAAGTGGAAGTCCCTCAGTGTTAATATATTTACCATTACTAGTGTGTGATGTACTGGACAGTTGATTCATTATCTAAGTCTTCCTCTTGTCTTCTCTTGTTTGACTCCCCTGGAGACTACGGTAGGCAAATGAGTGCACCTGTACCTCTTGAGCAGGAGTAGCTATATTACATGTTCAACATACAAAGCTCCCAATCAATGTGTAAGTTATATCGTGTTGGACTTGTGCAGAATGTGATCGTAAACATCTCTTGGTTTACTGAAGGGCTTTAGCATATTCTGACACCTTGCTATTTTTGTTGCTCTTGATGAGCAAAGGTTGCTTCCTCCTAGCATTTCATAGAATTGAAGTATCCTGTTTCAAATTATATACAAAGCAGATATATACATCTATTGCATCATTTTTCATATAGTAAAAGTGTTAGGTAGGTGGTTGTGTACAATCTACTGAGTTTCTGCTTTGACTCAGACACTTTCACAATGATGTTGATCCCTCTGTATAAATATGAACTATTTGTATATGTATCTTCTGCTCTGAATATATAGTAATGTACATCAATTCATCTATTTATATTTACATATCTAAACTACAATTCAGTGCATCTCCTGCATGTAGAAATGATTCTGCTTGAGGTCCATTATGCCTTCTTTGAGTCTTGGCATCTCTGTTTAGGCAGATTAATCCAGCCAGCTAGCTTTTCATCCAAGACAATCACTTCATCATCTGAGTCTTCCTCTCACCTTCTCTTTTGCGACTTCCCTGGAGACCTGTCAATCCAATTGTCCAGTTTATGCTCCAAGACAATTACATCATCTGACAAGTTGGAAGCTTCTGACTCAGTGACAGATGCTTCTGACTCAGTGCCAGATGTGTCTGTGATGTCCTGTTCTTCAAACACTGTGGGACCTGATGAATAAATACATAAGTACCCCCTAGGAAAATAAGTAAATTAGAACTTACAATTGCTGCACAGCTATGCACATGCTGTACACACTTCACTGGTTTGTCCTTTGCAAATCTTTTTCATGTCCCTGCAGTAATTGCAGTGTGGATGCATCAAGCACATCACATAAATTATGCCGCTATGCCTTGGGGGATGTGCTAACATTTATAATGACAAAATCTTTAGTATACAAGATGTCAAGATATAGAGAAGGCTTACCTAGCAACAGGGAACACTGATTGCTGCATAGTTCACATATGGATTGAGAAGAATACAAATAGCATTGTTGATTTTCAGTGACGCAGGATTGACATCCTGGGTCTCTTGACCTCAATTTTGGTCCTGGAAATACGAATGTATAATGAGATGGTTGTTTTGGAATGGCAAATAGGCAGATCATTGTGGTGACAACAGTTCTGCTGAGTCACAAGGACAAAGTTGGGTCAAGCTAATGCCCAGCTGCTATGTCTAAACAGATGTGTTCAACCCTAAAGTGATTTGCTACTAAGAGAATGATAGATATGTGTGACCTGAGAGCGCGCTAAGTGCAGGAAAATAGCGGACAAGGTATGTGCAAGGTATAGGAGCGTATCTGAGGTTATCTGAGGCATGGGAACATGTGGCCAAAGGTATGGAAACTGTGGGAAAGAACGGACAAGGTATAGGGAGGTTAAGGAATGAGGTTTCAGAGAGCGAGAGCAAAGGTATATCTCAAAGTACATCCAGATCCAGATCTCTTTACCTCCGTACATCGGACCTCCATACCTCGGCAGCTAGCCTGCATTGTTTATCCTTTGTCTCATCGCCCTAATGTCATACACTTCTCATCCGGACATCCAATCCGGTCTGATCTGATCCTATCTGATGTATTGATATGTTTCCGATCTGATATATATGTCATATAATATTAACACAGCCTATTTGGTATTTCCTTGTTCCTGGTATCTCAGTTATACTTACTACCGGTATGCTTACTGATCCATGAACCTATGCTTCATTTCTGACTCGCATTTGACAACTTTGCTTATGCTTTGTACATAGCCTTGGATCGATCTTTCTGATAGTCACTTAGTATATAAACTCTTGTATATGTCTTGCAGAATCAGTCCTACTGTCACAACCCCTTAAACAAATTAATGCAGGGCAGAGACTAGGACTCAAACAACAAGATCATCACAAAGAGAAGTAGGCAGCAGGTACATCTTGGATTGCTCACTTGGAGATACAAGAGGTTTGAACTAAAGAACTACTGACTACGACGTGTTACCTATATACATATATTGAAACTGAGATTGAAACTGAGTATGAACTAACTAACCAATCAGAATAATTTAAAGATATTGTATGATTCTATATATAACTATGATGTTATAACATGTGCTGCAGCTGCAGTAAGACTCTGGAACATTCCAAGAGTGTCACATGATATGAAGTCATCAAGTTCAGCATTGTCCGATAAGTCATGTGACTCAGGTAACTCTACAATAGATGCAATAATACTACAGTAAATGTATTCTTAGGAACAGGCGCTGTGACTGGGCGCTTAAAGGACTTAGAATTTAGGAATGAATAATGGTTTGTATTTGGAACTCATGACACCTACCCTTTGTGCATGATCTTAACACATGTAAATATTCATTATTGTACATGTGAGCTCGGCTGCCATTGTACATACAAATGTATTAGCACTCCATAATCCACATACAACAATTGCTTTTTTTCTTGCAAGCCCCCATAATGCCCATCTTCCATAGCTTCGCAAGTGATGACTATCATGATGTTGAGTATCTCCAAATTTCAGTATTCTATGTGCATGTGTGTTATTCAATAAAGATGCATAATAGTATCCTTAATTTGAGTCCTGTCCGCTCACATCACTGAATTGTTTTTTTTGTGTTGAATGTTGATATCAAGATTGATACCTCAAGTATATTAAGCAACTGCAGCATGATTGTGAAGACTAGATACAGTTTTGCATGGTTTGTTTACATAGATACAGTAGAATATCGATGTTTATGTGATATATAAGAGGCTCACTTCTCCACCCTCATCTCAATGATACCATCCATTATCGCATCATCATGAGCCGCCTTTATAGGCAGTCCAGCCCTCGCATCTGGTGGTCTATTGATGTTTGTGTGATTGACATATAGAGGATATCACACGACATCTTCAACACCCGCCTAGTCAAAGTCGATGATCATGAACTTTGTCCAATCAGTCTGATGCACCAGGATATTAGTATCACATATATCTCCATGGACCAGCTTGCAAGCATGCAATGTCTTCAGCTTCTGTCTGATGCCCTCGAAAACCGACTGGGGAGGTGAACAGTATGAGGCAAGTCAGCCAATACATTGCAGGCCAGGATTCTATCCATCACTACCATGAACCAACCTTCAGGGAGCTGTTCAAATCCTCATAATTTTGGGGCAATGCCTGACAGGGCACAATGCAAATGAGCATCACATGAATAGTGTTGAACGAACTTGATGCATATGGGAACCTCATCACTTCCTTCCATAAGGAAGAAGATAAGTCTTTTTGACCTTCCCTCATCTTCTTCAAGATGTTCTGTATAACCAAAAACTGTTTTGCAATTTTCATCAATAGATGTGAAGCTTCTGAGATAGGGGAAGAGTATAGGGTGATAAAGGGTGTTGCAAAGTTTGGATTCAGGAGGGAGTATTTCATGGTACCTCTCGAGGGATCTCACTGCTATGCGGAATGCAGCCATATGACATGCAGAGGCAATCTGATTATCTGTATCTATGGAATGATAATTGAATGCAATAGGGCTCAAAAGGATCTGCATAGCAGGGCGCCAAGTTCAAACAGCACCAGATAATGTATAGTCCTGGCCAAAATATTTGTTTTCATCTGATATTCTAAGATAAGGGAACTATAAGCACTGACCAAAAAGTATGAGCAGGAAACATCATAGAGCAGACCCCGACATACTGGGTGTGAAAATTCTTGTTGACTCCAGGTAGTACAAGAGAGCCTGGATGTATGGCTCAGAAGTGGAGGTTGTAGCTTTGTTTTTGAATTCAGCAATAACAAAAGGATGACAATGGTTATGAATGTTGACGGACATATCTGCGTCCATCACATATGCCATCCCTTGCACCTTGCTATTCAGATGAAAACCAAGTTGGTACGTTGCAAGCACATCACTGACCACTTCCACTCACTTTCTTTCATTTTCATAAAATGCCAACATCACATTTGTGAGTTTATGGACAAGATTGTTGTCATCTTCAGTCGTTAGGTGAGTCTGGCTGTCATCGATAAATTGTCTGAAGGCTGGATGCAGCAGTGTAGCGAGGATAGTTTCGTCGAGGTCGCGAGGACAACCACAGGCTATTTGTAACTTTTCATCCAGCTGTCTTTCATGAAAGGATGAGGGATGCAATGCATTAGAAGGCATATGTGATCTTTGTGATTTCAACTTTGATGTCTTCTTTGTGGAATAGTTGTCTATATGTTCCAGGAAGGATTCTCATGCTACTTTGATCAGGTCCTCTCCTTCAAAGACATGTTGCACCAATGAAGGAGGATTCATGGACCCTTCCAGCCATCTATTAGTGTGAGTCCATGCAATTACACAATTAATGCACTATTCATGTCAGAGTAGACTTGGATAATAATATTCAAAGGCTCAAGAACTGTGACAGCCAGGAAGCAATCAAATATTGGTTTGGATTGTGTCACCTTGAGCAAGTAACCCACATTAAGGGTATCTAGACTCTCTTGGAGGTTGTCCTTGGTCGGAGATATTCTGTATAAGAGCATGAGACTTCAGTCTATGCTCTGAATTTGTAATTCTGTTTCCTTGATGAGATCTTTCAGTACTCCCATGGATGCATTTGACCTAATTGAAATATCAAAGTGATCCTCTCCAGTGCTACCTCTTAGCCAACAATGAATCACAAGTGTTGGTGCATCCAAAGAGTACAAGAATATGTTACAAGAATGAGAGTTGATTACTACTATTACATACCCACAACAATATGAATGTGCTCTTCGGAGGGTGCTGAGTCAAATACATGTGATAGCTTTTGTGATGCTGGTAGTAATTGGCCAAGTTCCAATAGGACAAGAGTGCGAATGTTCTCATCATATAGCTCAGCCACAGGTTTTGTGGGTTTGTAAAGTCAAAGAGCTGAAGCTGGCAGATCAAGGTCCTGAGATTCCTTTAATATTATTTTCAGGGCATAGACAGTGTCAAAGTGGGAAATTTTTAAACAGAAATGTTGGTCTATGTTGGTCCCTCATATCCAACAGTACAGGTCGGAAATATCAGACATGGTGGTTGAAGTTTACTTGACCCCTCTTGTCCTCCTTAAGATCATCCTCTGTCAAGCACACAACGTTGTCAATAGAATCTTGTGAAATATTCTAGAGTCTGATCTAGGTTTATTGGTAGATATGGACTAGCTGTGACATTGTTGTTGTAATCCTGGAGGTTTCAACAAGAAGAGCATTGATACATAGTATTATTTATTGATATCTTTATGATATCTTTGAGGAACCAGGCCTCCACTATATTGGGGAGAGTATTATATCCTTTACAGCATGTGACTCACCTGTGCATTGAATGTTTTGGATGGTCAGATAGGTAGTAGGAGCAAGGATCCTATGGTCTCCCTCTAGGAGCTGCAAGAGTCAATTCTGATGTGGATAAAATTGCTTGCTGCTTTAACGTACTGATTCTTTCCTCATATGTATCAATTAGGAATGCCTGAATTGACACATCTTCTAATTCCTCTCCTCTCAGCCGGTAGTCAAGTGTCTGTAAATGTGTAGACAGCTTGCCATCAGAGTCCATTGTGATGGTGATATTTTTATTATCCTATACAAAGTAACTTAATTGACCATATTGACAAGTATGCCTTTAAGGTCTACTCACAATGTCAATCTCATCAATATCTCCTTATCACTCTCCATCTACCTCTGAGTCTGAATCCTCAGTTCCTTATTCTGGTGAGTTGGATGTGTTTCTAGAATAGTACAGTAAGGAATGATTTCTAAACTTATCAACAGGAACTGACCTCTTCATGGACTTCTGCATATTTGGAAATGTTGTCCATATCATACTTGTAAGTGACAACCAGTATATGAGAATATAATGATGTGAACAGATGGTATCTCCCTAGCCAATCAGGTATGTCATGACAAATTGACCAGCAATCTCAGCTTCAAGATTGATGGTATGGTGGCAACTAAATAAGAGAAGTCAATTTTAATCAAAAAGGTCATTATTTGGCGAGGCATGCTCTTGATGGTATATGAGTGAATCTGCCATAAGGGCTGAAAGGTTATGTGTCTTGCCCTGCTTCTTTGTATAATAGGCTGACATGTACCATGCAACATCATTAGTATCACGGCCATTCATAATCAGCTTTATATCATTATTTTAGTGTAGTGTCATTGATATTACTGCACAATAGTTGTTGAAGTATTGATAGGATTGGTGTGGTCTCCAGTTGCCATGCTCATCAATAATGTTATCTTTTGATAACTACCAAGGTTCCTATTGCTTGCACTCCAGCTTTCCAAACTGATTGATGCAAAGACATGTAGATCATTTGCATATATGGATTAGTTGTGAGCACACCACCCAGCGCTGTTGTTTATTCAACTGTGCCTCCCAGTCAGGCAGATCTGAATTAGGAAGATGAGAGTAAGGAAGCTTACTCTTGCATGGCATGGCTCGAATGGTTTCCTCAGAAAAATCATGAAGGTGTGCCTTGACATTTTCATGAATATATGTCCTGATCTGTTTACAGAAAGCCTCTGACTGGAACAGATGACACATCTCCTCACTATTTCAAGCATCATTCAGCCAGAACATTATGTGAATGTGTAGGGTTCCTTGACCTTGTGATTCAATGACACTGAAAGACCCACTTATATGTCCAATTAAGCTCACATTTGATTGGCATGTCATGTTGTGTCATCTGATATTTATGGTAAAATGCAGCTGGCACTATAATTCATGCAAAGTAGTGCTAAGTCTGGTATTCTGCTTTGTACTTACTACAGCTGTGTAATGATGCATTGTTTTGAATAATCAGTGTAAGTTATCACACAATTCATGTTTCAAGCTTATGACACTTGGCTTAAACTGCAGACAGAATTTATATATAAAGACTCAAGAGAAATATGTCTCAAGCTCCCCATTCCAATATTGACCTAGCAATGCACTTATGCTCCTGATTGCCTGCCTTTTCTTACTTCCAATGTTCATGACCAGTGATCAACCATCCCCTTCTGCAGTTTCTGCCGCTGAAGTCCTTCACAAGTTGGTCTCTGGCAACTCTGCTAATGGCACCAGCTTCTACACTGCTGGTGCAAGTGTTGTGTCTCAGGCTGAGTTCTATGATTGTAGTGGTGAGGGAGATACTATCACTGTTAAGCAGTCCAGTAGTGATGAGCCCACAGAGTTTATAATGAGTGGTGTCTTCCAGATTGACTGCTGTGATTTCTACTTCACTCCATACTTCAAATTTGATCCTAACAACTTATTTTGCAGTAAATTTTCTGAAGTCAAACTAAGCTTCTGCCTCTTTCCTGTCATACAAGATGCATCTTTCAACTTCTCTCACGATGATATTTCAAATATAGCTGAAAACCTTTGTGCTCTTGAGAAGAAGGCTCTGAAAGAGAAATTATATAGTGTTCATCGCACTGTTCAAACAGTGGGAGATACACAGTGTATTAAGTTTATACACAACTTATTTGAGGTTTGTCTCTTTAATGCTTCACTCAATTTGGCTTTGTTTACTTCTCTATATCTGACTACATTTAATAATTGCAGAAAGTCACACAAATCAATGATGTCCCTCATAAATATAATGTAACATCTGGCTCTGATGCATCATCAGGTAAGCAACACACTTCTGACATCTCTCATGGTTGTCTAACTGGCATAATCTTGGACAAAAGAAACCAAAGACTCAAATACAGACATCAATATAGCTCACTGGCCTGTACAAGAGAGGTGCAAGGATGAGCTTGTAAAAATTGTGTCTACTCATTGTGTTAAACCACTGACTGCATACAATAAAAATTGTTGACTCATTGCTGCAGAGGATTATGACCACAAGGTGGCCGGTGCTATTATTGAAGTTTACTTCACACTTGTGCATCACAGCATCAGAAGGTCAAAGAAGTCTGTTTTCAATGCAGTACTTTGTGAGTCTGTAGTGCTGTGCAAACCCTCAAGTGGTCCTTGCAGCCCCATTAAGAAAAGTGGTCTTGCAGGTGGTCTGTCATTGCGGTTTAATGGCAGCACCAACAATAAAAATTATATTGAGTAGGTTCACATACAAGAATCCTCCTGTTGGCTAATGTTAGATCCCACAGTTGTTGTATAAGCTGGTCAAATATCCAGTCGCTTGTACACAAAAATTAGATATAGGCTGTGGGCGAAGTATAAGGCGGAGTGACAAGCACAATATCTGACTATGTATGTCACAAGAAATATAGGGATCTGGACAGATAGAGGATTTGGTCCAGAGACATGGACAGAAGGTCTGGAGGTCCAGATGAGGCATGGGAACATCGTCGGATGTAGGTCCATAATGTGGGATATGACATTAGGGTGATAGGACAAAGAATGAATGATATAGGCTAGCTGCAGAGGTAAAGGGATCTGGATCTGGATGTGCGGATGTGGATGTGCAGAGGTGCAGGGATCCGGATGGATAGAGGACTGGACACATGGATAGGGTGTCCGAAGGTCCAGATGAGGCGTGGGAATATCGTCGGATGTAGGTCCAGAATACAGGATATGACAGCCTGGTGGATTAATAAATAGTACTGTTTGAAGGAGAGCGAAGTGGATTTAAATTGAACCTGAAATCATTTCAAATGTACCTATGATCAATGATATTGATTATAGAAGTTTTCAATGCCTCAACTGATGTGTTCCTCTTAATGACATCTCCTTGTACAAACTTGATGACCCCCTGAAGTTTCCTCCTCATCATCTCCATTTCTCCCTTCAGCATATTAACCTCTTCATCTGTCACATCCATAATGGTCTGTTGGTATATCACCTGTTCCTCCATGGAATTGATAGGATTGTGATACCTTTCGAGCTCCTCTTCATATTTGATACATGAACTTTCATGATCTTTGTTACATCGATGTAGTTCATCTTGAAGGAATGCTATTTGATCTTGGACGTGGTCCAGCATTTCCAGCATTTCCAGCAGTTCACATGCATACTGATTGGCAATTGAATGCAGGCTGGTACATCATCTTCAGTTGTATTCTGAACAAAATGATCTTTATATGTGCATTGAAACAAACAAATGGGGGTGTACTGTCATATCCCATATTCTGGACCTACATCCGATAATATTCCCACGCCTCATCCGGACCTTCGGATGTCCTATCCATGTCTCCAGTACCCATCCGGATCCCTGCACCTCTGCACATCCACATCCGCATGCCCACGTCCAGATCCCTTATCCTTCGCAGCTAGCCTGCATCATTCATCCTTGTCCCATCGCCCTAATGCCACATCCTATATATCCACGCATCTCGTCCGGACCATATCTGATCCGGTCCGATCCGATGTATAGATCCGTTTACTATCCGATATACGATAAGCTTCTTAATTCATTTCCTGTGCATAACGTTAACACAGCCTATCCGGTATTCCTTGTCCTCGGTATCTCGGTTATACTTACTACCGGTATGCTTACTGATCCGTTAACCTATGCTTCATTTCCGACTCGCGCTTGATAACTTTGCTTATGCTTCATACATAGCCTCGGACTCTTGCTTACTGATCTTTCTGTTATTTCCTTAGTATATAAACTCTTGTATATGTCCTGTAGTTCCTCAGTCTGAATATCATATTAGTCCTCGCACTAGTCTTCACACTAAGTCCTCATACTAATTACTTCCTTGTGATTATCCACTTAGGCCTAGGGAGGAATTCCCTAGGCTGGAGCTCCGCTCCTCCGCTCCTCCGCTCCTCCGCTCCTCCGATCCTCTATTCATCCGATCCGAAACTCATCCGATCATCCGATCCTACAATCCTACCTTCCTCCAAGTTTCCGGAAGTTCGTCCGGATCTTTCCCGCGGTCCTCCGGACCTATTCTGCCTCGGACATTGTCCTTGCAGCCATACCTCTGTTTGCTTCTACTCAGGACAAGTCCTGAGTAGCCATTACACATATCCGTATCAGGACGCAACCTCATTGTAATTTCCGGAAGTTCCTCCGGAACTTTCCCGCACTCATCCGGAAGTTACTTGCACTCGTCCGGAAAGTCCTTCCGAAGTTTCCCGCGCCTTCGGACGTCCTTCGGATGTCTTCGGATCTTCTCCGGACATCAATCTGAAATTAAGGGCACATACTCGGGTAAGGGGCGCAGCGCACGAGCTGAAGCCAAGCCCCTCAGAATCAGTCCTACCCTTTGTGCATGGTCTTAACATGTACATTGTGTGTGGATGGTCCTATTGATAACTCATGTCTAATTTGTTTGAGATGTTTCGACAGAGATAAAAAATCAGGAGCATGATGCTTCCTGATACTAGGCATTCACAGTTGGTATTGTGAGATGGGCAGGTTGATTGTCTGATTGTGAATGGATCGTTCAAGTGGGGCATAGGGGAATGAGAAAATGAAGGTCGAAAACGATGATTCCATAAGCAATTCCTGGCACATGTTATGCACTCAAATAGGTCTGTTATGTGGAGCCCTGAGAGAGGCGTCATCCACTAATGTGCGTGATGTAGCCAGAAGGATCTGGTGTAGTGACTGAGACTGGCGACATTGAGTTGGCAGATATCAAAGACATGTGTGTCACGTGACTTCCAAGATGGATGTTTTTGAAGTCGCTGAACTCAAGGTAAGGATAGTCTTGTCCAAATGATTAGTGTTGATTAAGATAGACTTAAGTGCAAAGAGCACTTAAGAAAAGATACTAGAGACTGAAGCTTTAAGAAAGCTTCAGAGAGAAGTATGTTCCAGGGAAGATTGAGTAGATTCAAGTTAGGGAACCTAATACAAGGTGACTGTAGTGAGGGTAAAGGGGAAACAAAAATGGTATAGGTACATTGGCAGCAGAGCTGGATTAGTGGTCGATGGTCGAATGTGGAATGAGGCTAAGAAATGTTGGAATGAACCAATGGTAAAGATACAATGCACAGTAGGCATGAGTCAGGAGATAAGATCAGACAAGATAAGGAAAGCCACATTGGTGGCATGAGTCATAGCCTGAAGGCACGTGCACATGTTAGTGCAAGAGGGGGGAGATGAGGGACTGGAATAGTCCTGAGGATCTGATCAATAGATATTCGGTGGAGCAGGGCGAGCAGGTAGCATGTGAGGGCAAGGATGAAGGGAAAATAATAGGGGGGCCATGTAGCTAATGTTACTTGTAACAGCATGGCACCGTGAGGTGAAATTGACTAGAAACTTTCTGAAGCAACCAACATGACAAAACCTTGGAGAAATACACAGGACACACTCTCTGGAACATTCAAGCACTTTAGTACTACTACATTGAATGCACTATAAAAGATATGAAAGGATAATGATCAATATTACATTTCTTACCATACATACCAATGATAAGTAATCAATAATTATTCACATGACGGTAGAGACTACTCACATTTATATAAACAGTGCATGTAATTCATGAGCAAGCCATCCAACTTGAAATGAGGTTATTCACTGAATAGTGAAATCCATGACCATCAACCATGCTTTCATACTCATTGTCATCATAGAATGAAGAACGAAAGGTATGTATCATTTCACACTATTTAGACCACATTCTGAAATATGCAGCCATGCTGGACATGACCCGACACTATGCTTCAATCATCACTTACATGTTCAATCAAAAGCTTGTGGGTCCCCCAGATAATACAAAGGTGTGTCCCATTACATACACATGAAAAACTTTGATGATAAAGAGGCTGGTCCTTAAATTGTTTTGTTCGCTGGAAAATCGAAATCTCGCTATTAAGGACTGACTACATAATTTTCTCAGCAATTCAGAAAAAAGGTGTTGTCAGGTTCAATGCTGTGCACAACAGGATATACAGATGGCATCATTTACCTGCCCATTCTACATCTGACAACCCAGGGCTAGTATCTCTGAATTGCTTCCTTGGTAACCATAGGAAAAGTCACAATGGACTCTTTACTCTTGCGTCGAACACCACATACCAAGAGGAAAATGTCTGTACCCAGCATGTTACAAGCCATATTAATACAAGATATATGGGTAGTACGATCCATATAAGCTTGCAGACACTGACACAATGTTCTGACTCAGAATAACTCACCTGGGTTCGACATTGTCATTTTGTCAGCTTATGAGTTCTAGTGTGTATCATTTCAAATCACTTGGAAACAGGAATATTAAAGTTAAATGTATTCTTGTGCTTCTCATCGTGTCATACCCTGACTCTTCCCTCGTATTCTTTGCCCCATCACATGAACTTAGTATCTTGTGACATTGTTGATCTCATGATGCCCATTTAGTGTGGCATATTTGACCAGATCAATGTGGACTGACTATTTTCAGTGATTCCTGTTGTCTCTCCAATCACAGGTATTGGCTAGAGCACCCCAATTGAAGTTATTGAAGCCTGTTAATCAGTTGATCAAGCCGGTTTTTCCTCACAAGTTGTGACAATTGTTAATCCAATCATTAATCTCATTCAACTTCACTCTCCACTCAATTTGCCCTTGATATGAATAATATGTAACTATATTAATTTAAGGAGGAAAACATTCATTTACGGAAGCATATTTAGGAGGTGGAAGGCAAAGTACAGAATGCAAAGTAGGCACAATTATTTGTATGTGCAGTTTCTACTCACATTCTGGTGTATATATTTCATATACGAATGAATCCAGAAAATGCTAGCACTGTGTACAATCTCTTCCATGGTCACAGGCAGTATCAGGATCCCTTCTGATAAGTCATTTGTTCCTCCAATGAATTGATGTGATCATGGTACCTCTCCAACTCCTCTTTGTGCTTTACATGTGTCAGTTCACTTTCTTCTTTGTACCCTTTTGATTGATCCTGAAGAACCTCCACCTGATCTTCTGCATGTTCCAGCATCTTCACAAGTCCACGCACATGCTGAGCTGCAATAGAGTGCGGACTGGGAGATCTGACATGTGAATTGTCTTTGTTGTTTATATTCTGAATTCCATCACCTGTCCGTATGTATTTAAAAGACCAAATCAGTACTCACATTGTTTTTTGCTACTTCCTCAGTTAAATCATGTCTGATTTGTTTCATGTGCTTCCATGTTGATGCAAGCTCTATGGTATGACACATTTTAATATGATAAGCAATAGAAAATAGATATCGTAAGATGGGTAGGTATATCATCAAACAAGATAATAGAAATGGCAAGGAGCAAGAATGAGAGAATGCAGTTCGACTAACATGCAATACTGCAAGGTGCCAGATTAAGTAATTATTTAGATTTCTAAACTGGGACAATTATGGACCCACTTGAGCACTCTAATTATAGGTGGTGCAAGTCCTTGTTACATTAAATTAAAGGAGGAAAGCATAAGAACTTTTCGGTCTCTGAAATGCAATACACTCATGTTGTCTCATACACGACATTTCATCTGATCACGCAGGCACAATGAATGACAAAGTACCACTTCACAAGCCATGTATGATCAGCAAAAGTATTACACACTACATCTACATCAGACATGACATGGCATCACAGGATAGTCCAACAGCAGAACAGAGGTGGAGCATCGTCATAATGGTGAATGGCCATTGGGGGGACAGAAATATTATCTGCGAACTAAGGAGCAGTATATCAGACAATTGGAGTGACATTGGAGAGGAGTGGAGACATGACCACTGTCATCAACATTTAATGCCCATAGCGGTGAGAAGACCACCATATGGGGAGCAGTGGCAACCATCATCAAAAGTGAATGTCCATTGAGGTGAGGGAACCACCAAACATGAATGAGGGAGATCATATTACAATATAAGGAGACCAGAACGTATAGCAGTGGCTACCATTAGCGACAGTGAACGCCCATTGAGGCGAGAGGACCATGATTGCACGAACCAAGGAACAGCCAATTTGAAACATAAAAGAATTGGAAAAATAGGGCAGGCTGCAGTAGCCACCATCATCGACGGTGAACACCCATTGAGGTGAGAAACCACAGGTGAAGGTTGTGGTATGAAAGAAAGGAATATTTGTGTGTGAGGCAAATATATGAACCACAGATCACATGATGTTCTCACGCCCCTTGAGCAAAAGAAAATCTGATTCCCTTTACCAACAATGTGTGCATCGGTGTTGTGTTACATGTTCCAACTCAAAGCTTTTTTTCTCAATAGCTCTCAGTTCCCAGCAGAACACCATCCCCTCCCATTTGCGTCATTGTCTATGTCGCTAAATCATCTTGTGTGAGAAGATTGAAGATCTGTGCAAATCTTTGTTCACTCCACCAAGAAAAAATTGATGAGGTATGCAAATTATTATATTCTTCTTGCAATTAATCCCCATTCTCTTGGTCAAGATAAAATGAACATAGACAAATAATGCAAATTAGTCTCCTTGCATTCAAAGAGCACTTCACCTGGTATAAATGTGCTGATTCATTATCATGAGTGTTAACCCCATGCATAATATGGAGTTCAATGTCACTCTGTCTCGAAAATGACATCCACAATTTGGATATCAAGGCCAATTCTGTAGCTATCTCTCACTGACTCAGATCTGTAAGTTTGATTCCTAATTGTCTAGTCAACCCTGATATTTAGCATGGTTACCTGCAGCCTTTGCTGGTAGATCACATATACCACCACTCTATAGCTATATAAACAATTGAGTTTGACATGCATATACCCTATCTCATTGGTATATCAACTAAAGCTGCTATCCTCACAGTTAGTACAACTACAGCTCAGCTACAGCCCGCTTTGGCTTGGTATCCATTGATTTGTAAGTATTTTGGCTATCCTAGTGAGCCAGGCTACTTATATTTAGTTTTGTCTGGTTTGTTAGCCGTTCGGAGTCCCATGAACCAACTGTGAGCCAAAAATAATCAACAGTGGCTTGAGGCCAGCTCAAGCTGATTTATACATATGAAATTACATCTCCATTGAAGTCTCATTCCCAGTTAGTTTGACTGTTGCTCCTTGAGGCCTCAAGGCTCAAGTTAAGTCATAGTATACCCACCATGAACCATAAAGTCCCGATACAAGTTAACAGTAGATTCAGACTTAGAGATGTTTTGGGATCCAGTTCATATGGTGTGTTGTTCACAAGCTGACTATAATTATAAAAAATTAACATACTATGGACCCTACTTAGCTGTTGTGTACCACACTTGGAACATCATCAAAGATGATGCAGTTGCCATCAAACTCAAATCCATCACAGCCCAGCCATCTTCTTCACAGTGTAAATATGTTATTCTGAAATGACCCACCACACAAAAATTTGTGAGCTGATAATTGTTGTGTAGTAAGAGTATTTCTAGGTGTTGAAAGGTGATCTCGCTGTGAGTGTCTAGTTATCAAGAATCCCACCATATATCTCATGTATTCTTACAGAGGGCGTAAGGAAGAATGTCCTTTGCAACTGACCTTTGGTCTGATCAGAAGCTCCACCCCTTAATGGCACTCACCACTCACTGGATTGCCAAGGAAGAGCAGACATCAGTGCTTGTCTTGAAGGCAGCCTTGATTGTGTTTCACCATGTTTCAGGAAGTCATACTAGCAAATCTCTCAGTTCAGTAATACTGCATCTCCTCAATCATGCTGATGTTTCAAAGGATGTGAGTGTTCAGCTGCGCCATATGATGTGCTCTGACTTTATTTAGCCTGGACACTTCACTTTGGACAACACAGCAAACGATCAAACATGCATGAAGGAGCTCTCAAACTTACTCAAAGAATGCAAGATCAAATATAATTCAATTGAAAACAGAATCCCTTGTTTTCTGCACATGATCAACATATGTGTGAAACATATTATTGATGACTACACAACAGCGGATTTCTGATCTATAGAGAATACCTGGAATGTTTGTAGTTAAATCATCAACAAGAATGAGTATCTTGGCACCATCACCGGTAAAGCTCTCGAATGGGCCAGAAATCTTGTGTGCTCCATCCATGCATTAAACCAACAATATTCAAATTTTAGGGATACCATCATGATAGGTAATGAAAACAATTGGTTCCAAGGAGACACAGACGAGCCTATGAAGCTCCCTGCAGTCAAACTCCTGTTTGATGAGCCAACCTGCTGGGATTCAGTTTATGTTATGCTCAATTGTCTATGCAATATATGTTAGGTGAGGTCTCATCTCACTGAATATTTGTGGTGGGCTAACCATTGCCCAGGTGGTTGATATGTTCTTTGAGTCTCCCAATCAACGCTCTATATACAACAAAAAGTTAAGTCCAATAGAATGGCATTTCCTACAGGACTTCGAAGTAATTATGGAGGTCAGTATTGACATCTTCATAACCTATATTGCATTTAATCTTGTAATTTCAGCCCCCGCACAGAGCTCAGAAATCCATGTCAAGTGAGAGCACTCCCATATTGGGTCATACGGTTCTAGCATTTGAAAGCTTACTTGAGGATTGGAAGCAGGTGGCCAATAGCACCCTGCATTGTGCACCACTCATCAACATTGGTTTGACTTGGGCAGAGAAGTATGATGACAGGATGTACTGTACAAATGCATATGCTATTGTGATTTGTCAGTCCCTTGCATTTTTATGAAATTTGATGTCTTATGATGCACCTTATGATTCTTCTTGCATTGTGTTTGCATATTGAATTTCAGTTGTTATCTGACAGTCTCTTCATCTAGGCAATCTGGATATTCTTCAGTTCACTACTGGGTAAGATTCTTGATATATGTTAAGCTCAAGGATCACCCTTCTCCTCAGGTGAAGCTAAGTTGTTGGGGATCTTGAAGGTTCTGTTTTGGGCATCATCTTGCCCATACCAGACAGTGCCTATTGCCACTATATCCCCATCATTGGATACCCTGTGAGTGCCCCCTATGACTATCGTGAGGCTCTTATTTATATCTTAGGCTCACTTTCTGACTGGCATTCACAGAGTTCCGCCCCCTGACAATGTACTATACAACAAGTCCACTCGTCTCTGAGAGACCTAACAACAGGCACTGGGATGCCTCAAAATTGCATGATCAGATGCATCTAGACTCCCAAGGAGGTCAGTGTAAAGAGTTGATTCCTGGTGGGCTATACAAAAGGTGTTACCTTAAGACTCAAAGTGCGAGTGAGATGTTTGTCCCAAAGAGATAAGACATCCAATATATAATAAGACTCAAGGTGAGCCGCTATGAAGATACACATGTAATAACACACGAGGTGCATATCTGTACATATTAGCAAGGGTTTTTGACATATGGGCCTCTAGACATAATCAATAACAGATAACCAAGTGAAAAACACACCAGCAAAGTCAAACGGTCAAGGATAGGACATGGTATGAAGGATCAGAAAACCTAGAATGGCCTCGGAATTGGATGGACAACCTTTGGACGACTTAGACAAGTGCGCAGATCATTTGGACAATTGGAAGTGTGTTGAGGAATGTAAGATGTGATTTTGACCAGATACATGCCCAGTGCCAACCTGAGTGTTACATCCGGCTCATCATACAAAACTTGAGGGCTTGTGCTCTGCCCTTGCTGCTTGATCAGTTTGGTAACTATGTGGTTGAGTAAGTGCAATGACATATTTTTGTCAGTATCATCGATCATTGAGCAATCATTGGGTGTTGTCTGTGTCTTGGAGCTCCTGCCAATAATTCCATCTTTGATGCTATGGTCAATCACATGTGGGAGATCGCTTCAGTGCACATAGCATGAGAGCATGTCTTAATTGGGTAAGTTTTCCAAACATCAGATCAAAACATTGACTCACATCCACTTGGGGGCCCATATTGAATGATGATTGTCAATATCAGATTTAGATTGTAGTGTGTTGTAGACAGACATTAGCACTGCCTAATTTGGAACCTAGGCCCTGGGCCTTGGGCCTTCACTATTATTATCACTTAATGTATTTACTATTTATAAATCAATACAAATATATCATATATCTATTTTAATTTTAAATGTGGCTGGAGCTGGCTTGAAGCCTATGAGGCAGCTCAAATGACTATACCAAGCCATGTATTACATAAGCTCAATTTGGTACACAGCTAACCTAATTATAGCTCCGCTCTCGGCCAAAGCTGGCCACAAGCCAGAGCTGCGGCAACACTATTCACAGTCACTCATATTTAGTCTGCAATCATGGTAACCATCATCAACCCTGTATTTTACCCTTGCATCACTAAGCAATGTGCTACCAATGAACTCATTAAGTATGCTTGAAAAGTTGGTCAGGTTGTAACCATTGCCTAGTGAGTTGTATTTTTGTGGTACATTCATTTTGTTCCTATCACTCATAATAGTGTCTTAGCCCACATACTAGTCAAGGTTACTATGTTACACCACAGGGCTTTTCCACTGGCTCGAGCGTTGTGGTCTCATGGTTGAGTGTTTTGTGCATGAGTTGATCTCTGGAGATGTTGTTTTGTGCTGCAACAACATAATTAATTTGTCTTCATTCTTTCTCCATTATCTTATGAGTTCCTCACAGCCCAAGCATTGAACTAGAATAGCATTCAAGCCACTGCATGATTAACTTCATGCTCCACAAACATCCTCACAGGGTGTAAGTAAAAAATGTACTCAATCTCTCTCTTCTGAATACTTTCATAGGGCACAGCAGTATTTGAGATCTTCTTGAACTCATTGCAACAGATGACACATTTGTACAGCAACCTTACTCATTGACAGAAGTCACCCACATATTGACAGGCTACTGCGGCATAGATAAAAGTATTTCCTTGGTTATTCTTAGCTTTGTGTCAACATTAATGACTCTGGAATATGTACACTAACACCACAAATGCCTCACATAGCCATTCATCAACATTGTCGACAACTATGTGAGTATTGAAATGAACATAAGTTGTATTTACTGAGTGTTACAATATAGACAACAAGACTTCATCCACATTTCACTTACTCGCCAATGGGAGTTAGTTATGAAGATAGCTTTGAGATGTTGGAGACATATGATGTATGTAGGAAGATCCTGGTTCTGAGTGTGCTAACTGCCCACATTCTATGAGAGGAGTGTGGGCATCGTCCTTCATTGGTCTTAGATATATATGTGATCTACATGTGACTGCATTGGGATGTCACAAGACCTAATAATGAAGACTATCAGCTCAAAGGAGGACACATAGTTATATGGTTTGGTACAGGGACAGTTGAACATTGAGGAACAGTTCAAATTGTGCATCGACCAAATACATATAAACATGTTGTGTGCAAAGTGAACTTTTTAATGCAAAGCATTATATCATGTGTTTTTGCATCACCAATGATTGAACTCAGAAAGTACATTACTTCAGGACATCAATGCATCATCAAAACTACTTTGCACCACTACTTCAAAAACATGAACTAGAAGGTATATACCACTGGCATGTAGGTTTGAGGTTGTGCATGCTAATAAATTGCAGGGCAAAGTCTAGAACTATAAATGTATTTATTCTGTCTGTAGCACATACAGTGTTAGCATCCTGCATTAATTGGTGAGGTCAACATGGTACCATCATTTATAAAAGCTCATTTCAGGAAAGATCAAGAGGATTTTACTTCATGGAGAATGTAATGTGTTGATATAATTATTTATACTTCTCATAACTTGACAATCACATATAGGCACTTTTCTGATGCAAACATTGCCTCCTGTAAGCAGCTTCCTCTTGCTGCATGAAATTCTGCTATCATTGGAGTACTCACACAATGACTCAAAGTGAATTGCAAATCTTCAAGCAGAATATTTGAAAGCCTCACTAGTGTATCCACTTTGGGATGGACAACAAAAAGATAGAGCTGGTGTGGATATCAAAAAGAATTGTAGGTTTTTTCTGTACCCAGAGCATATTCTCATGAATGATATCCTGATCTTCACCTGTATATACAATGTTCACATTCATGATACTGAGGAGGGTGCTAGGCATGGGAGTATCTCTATTCCTGTATTTTGCTCCTTACATGGTTTATGACAGAACCACACACTCACGGAACCTCATAATGTATGCATTGTGGATAATCTGATCTGACAGTGGCACAGCTAGAGCTCAGCACCTGTTCTCCAAGGTATGTCAAACACTGGTGTTTTCTACCTGAATATGTCCCAGAGGCAATTTTCAAATCCAAGATTAATGAAGGGCATTCATTGTATTGTATGTTTTATTGGAGCTCACTGGCATGACTCAAGAAAATATCCATTGATAAGTGTTTCTGTTAGGCATTTCCTTCTGTGTAACAAAGTACATAGTGAGATAGATACATCACGCTCACTTGGTGGGGTAATTATTGTGCTCTAGACCTTGTATGGAAGTCTGCATATCTACATATTCCATGTTGGGGGCATGATACTCTATAAATCCAAATGTTGTTTGAATAATGCAATCAGCGTGACTCTATCAATAATTTCACTTGATTCAAACTGATTGCCTCTATATAGGATATCACCTGCTTTCATCTGCTTAGTAACTCCAAGGAACTTAAGAACGATCTCAGAAATATCTGTGCAGGGTTTTGCAGTTTTATTTTCTTCCACACACTGTGAGCCAGTACCTTGAGCTTGATAATGTAGTTTCTTAGTTGCCATGATGCAGAGGCTCAACAATGATCTCTTGTGCAGTACTTGGTGCAATATCAGCCTGAGCATTACGAAAGTGAAATATAAATACCAACCATTCCTGAGTGAGAGATATGGAAAGCAAATGACCATACAACACAGCATGTATAATGCATGCTCCATCTCCTGATTGGTGGATGTCTTTGCGACTTCAGCATTGACGTACCATGACAGCTCTGTCAGATGCACACATGAATGATGGTAGAAATGTCCACCAGTGCAAAATGATGGTACTGGTGTATACACCACATGAACAATACCAGGAGGAAGAATGCTAATTCACATTATTGATGGAGATTCATGAAACAATATTGCAGAGCTTACACCATATCTCCAGGATTGAGGCTGATAACTTTGCTATAACAATTTTTGTGAATCCATAGCTTGTGTGTGTTATAATCTGTGAGCATAACAGAGAGATGCTGAAGCTGAATGCGATCACAGGTGTGACTTTTTAATGAGAAGATTGTCCAAAACTTTACCCCAGCCTCCATCCTAATCCATGTCAGAGCACCTTCTGCATCATGATGTGGATATGATATAAACCTGGCATGAATAAGAAGTCCCCATCCTTTCAACATAAAATTCTCTGGATGAATTTTGGAATGTATGGGAACAGAGGTGGTAGTTTGGTTCCAACTGTGTATGAGGCCATGGTCAAGGTTTCTTCATACATTCATTAGGAATGCATGATGATGAGATCAGATATACAACTTGCCTGAGAGATTTTGGCATACTAACCTGCGCGAGTGGTATGTCAAGGATGCTCTGTATCTTGGTGGGATCATTCACAGCTTCCATAAAGGTTTGTATGTTCCCAAAAATTATAGGGTTGGTATAGTCTTCATATCATGCCTCCATATCTATCATATGAATCAAAATGTGTTTACTATCACAGCAAAAAAAACTGTATACCATGAATGGCAAGGTTCTGAATTGTGAATTGAGGTATTGAGCTATAAGTTCATTGTGTGGTGGCTTGTTATGCAGTACTCCACTAATCATGACACATCTGTTTATTAAGAGAGCTTCAGAAATGAGTGTCATTACATGAGAGGTGGACAGCACGTCGCTTGTGAAGTGCATTACATGTGTTGAAGTGTAATCTGATGATTTTGAGCCCCTTCAGTGACCTAACCCTGTAAACATGGTCAGTTCGCCTTGACATTTCTTCCGAGTGACATGGGCCCACCTTATCATGGTATGTCATTGTGTTCAAGTGGGCCTGTGTATGCCATGTAACCCATGATTATGAGTAGGCCTACTGCACATATTCATTGAAATGTTGCAGTGGGCCCACATGAGTCTATATGGGCATACATTGTATTAGAGGTGGGCCAATAGTACACTGGAAAGGTATTTCCCCTAGAGTTTTGAGCGGGCCCATGTATTTCAGGTCTGTCTACAGGATCACCGGTGCAATACGGGGTGGCAAACAACACAAGTTGTGCCGGCAAATGCAAATAAGATGTGCAACCACCAGGATCATGCATGTCATCGCCAGCAGGCGAGAATGATATGTCAAATCTGGCGCAATTATCATCATCGCAACCGGCGATGAATTACACTGGCGCCCAATATGATAAATTCATTAAAAACGGCAAGCAGGAATTATTGCTAAAATTAGATTGAGCACAACCACCAGTGATTGGGTATTTTTTAATCAGGTGAACAGTGGTGCGAATCACAACTAGATCACAATTAACAACCAGTGAGTTATTGGAAATGTCACCATGCATCGGCAATGTTGTCCGGCAGGTGCTCCTGATACGCTGGCCTGTCATACGTGTGGGCCCACATATAAATTCTAACGATCGGGTGGGCCCACGAGGTGTTGCATTGCAATGGCCGAGCCTGCAGGATGTATGTCCATGTAGCGTGGGCCTGCCATCAGCCGATAAGTGGGTTGGGCCCATTTCTCCTCCACGCCATGGAAGGGTGGGCCCGGGCCAGTTCCATGGTTTGTAGGGCTGGCCAAGCCAATTTCAATATGCCCACTGGTGGGCCCGCCTGTGATGTGACAGATGGGCTGGGCTCAATGGGATTTACCTGGACAGGCGAGTGGGCCTGGGAAACTGCAAAGATGATACGGGTGGGCCGGGCCAATACATCATGCTGCTAAAACATGGGCCCACCGGTTAGCTGTTACATGAGCTGGGCCCGATCTTAGTCAATGGGATAGGCGGACGGGCCTAGTGGATCGTGTGGACACTAGGGGTTGGCCTGGCAGATGTGCTGTCGCTAGCGAGTGGGCCCATTCCATCCCTTCATACGCATGGGCTCATACAGATGCTCCCCTGCATACCGGTGGGCCCCGGCGGTGTATTCTGAGGTCAGGAGTGGGCTGATGCATGCCAAATCAATAGAGTTGGCCTATGTGAGGTACACAACAGATGCGGGTGGGCCCATGTGACACCATATCCCAAAATTGATGAGCAGAGGTGTAACCATGGCCTTCTAATGCTAATGAGTAGAGATACAATCGAATCCGTGACACCAGCGAATGTGACAGTAAATCCAACAGAATAGCAGTGATATCATGCTTAATTTTTATTGCATCACAGTGTACGTGGCGGCCAAGCATAATTGAACAGGTGAGGAATGAAAATGCTGCTGTCGGCTGGTCTTGCCGGCGAGACATGTACGGCGATTCACAATGCTGATGAAACATGGCAGCCAAGCACAATTGAACAGTTGAGAAATAAACATGCTGCTGTCGGCTGATCTCGCCGGTAGCATATGCATGGCTACTCACAATGCCAATCAAACACGGCAGCCAAGCACAATTGAACAGTAGAGAAATGAACATGCTGCTGTCGGCTGATCTCGCTGGTAGCACATGCACGGCTACTCACAATGCCGATCAAACATGGTGGCCAAGCATAATTAACAGGCGAGAAATGAACATGCTGCTGACAACTAATCTCACCAGCAGGACATGACCGGCCAGTCACAATGCCAGTGAATCAAGCATGGTGATGTGGGCAGATATCCATATTCACAGGTATATTTACAATTGTTGGGACACAAAATTGTTATCCACACTAAACTACAGTGGGTATATATTGTATTGTACATTACATGATATATTTACACCGGCATTGTGCAATTACATTGCCAGCTCACCAGAAACATTAGAGTCCTCCACCTCAGGAGTCTTGATGGCGATCGGCAAGCATGCCGAATCCTCGTCATTGGCTGAACCAGCAGCCAACTCATCAGACTCATCAGTGGCGATATCTGTGGGGGGCGCCAAGGAAGGTGGATCGACAAGGCGGTGAATGTTGGCGATCTTGCCAGCAAGCAGATCAGTGTGTTTGTCTTGCGCATCCAAGCGCGTGTACGCAGCTTGTAGCAGCTAGTCACCTGCCACCACCTGTGCTACCAGAACTTCGACGGTTGAATGAAGCCTGGCAACTTCCAGCTTCAGCGCTTCTATTTCCTGGTCATGGGCGACACAGGATGGTGGCAAGATGGATGATGGGCCGGCAGCCTCGGGATCGTCCAGCGTTTGGGACAACTCGGGATTGGCAACCGCCGGTGTTGCAGGAGGCACCAGCTCTTCCTCGACCAATGGGCTGGTGTCTGGAGCTGGATCTTCTAGATTGGGAGTTAGTATGTCTTCAGCGCTGTAGAAATCATCTTACCTTGTATTGGCAAAGGGCGGCGCCGGGACTAAGAACACACTCAGTGGGCAGCCAAGGACTTGCCTTTGGCTGAGGAAGGGTTGGAGCCTTTCCCACAGCAACAAATCTTGAGGCGGCTGCACAGCGCACAAACCTTCAATGTCCGGCTGTTATTCTTGTTAAAGCCCTGATGGCAGATGAGATCGCAGGCCACACATTGGCCACAACGAGGAGCCCATGTGGGCGCCGAAGTATTGGTGAACTCATCTTCCGTCAAGACAGCACCTGAAAAGTTGGTAATCTGTGCCGATGGGGAGTCAGATAAGGCGACAACAATATGATCCAACTTACTTTCTTAGCACCCATCTTCGGCGCAACCATGATAACGCGCTCTTCATTGGTGTCCATCTTGTCCTTGGTAGTAACCTCTACATACCAGACGGATTTGCGAGACGGTGGGTCTGCAACTTTGGGCTAGAGGTACCATCAATCGAAGCTCACACATAAAAAGTTAGAAACTTACTGTAGATGGCGGTGGGGCCACCTCGTCAGAGTCCTCATCAAGCTCATCATCAGTCGTGATGATAGCCCTGAACTTGCCGCACTGCGTCTTGGAGATCGCCGGGCGGCTTTGACTATGGGCACTAGAGGCCCAGGGATGCTTGCCACGCTGAGTTCCTCGCCCCCATTCTTCAGCAGGCAAGGGAGGAGCTTTTGAGGTGCTGGCTTGAGGGGACAGCAACTGAGACTCACTTCCATAATGGAGTGTGGCAGGGAAGAGGGGATGGCCTTGAATTTGGCGATCATCCCCTCGGATCTGTGTCCACACAGGCGGGCTGCTGATGCTGGACTTGTCGCCGTCCATGTGCTCCTGTAATTTGGCAGCGGCCGACAGGATTAATGGTGACAAGACTGTCACCAAAGCTCCATGTGTCATGAAGACCTCAGTCTAAAGAGCAATGAGACACGCCACACAAGCAAAGAGAAACTTACTATTGCCTGTGCCATGTTGGTGGCAAGTGAGATATGGTTCGAATCCTTGGGCTGCAACTGGCAGGCCTGCCCAAGGATATGTTCTATCTTATCCGACAGATTGCGGAAAGATTGGTTAGCAGCAGCTACACGGGTTGTTGGAGACATGATGGTAGTAGTAAGATGAGGAATGGCAACAAACAGAACACAATGTAATATATACAAATTTCATTTGGCCACAGTGGCGGCTGATTATGTCATTTTCCCATTGTCCGCCCACAGGTACCATACATTCAATTGTACAAGACCTTCTCCACAAAGACCACTGTTTACACTCAATGTGCGGTGACCATTCACCATTAGTAGCATGCTGCACAATGAATTTGTGGATCTCCAAGGATGTGGCCAAGTGCCAATCAAAGATACCCACCATGAGAATTTAAATCCTAACCCATTAATCTATTTAAACCCTGTTTTGTACACATTGTGAGGTCAAAATTCATTCTCCCACCCATGTCTTTCCAACAAGACTTAGAATTTACCTTGAAGGATTTTAGACAAATTTTCGAGCATGCCGGATCCCACCTGCTCACCATTTGCATTGAGCTTGAGAAAACAAAGCTCACAATATCACCGGACAATCAGCAAATATCTGAATTGGGTCATTGAAGTAAGTTCAACTTGTCCTATTTTGCACAGAGGTCAATTGAACTTCCAAGCTTACACACTCCCTTGGATGGCATTTTGCGCCGGGTTGTCTATCAACCCACCACTTTTAAAGCACCTCTGTCACATGGTCGGTGTGCTGTCAATGAAACAGCTCAACATGCTGAAAGATTATGGGGAGGTGTATGACACATTCCTCAGTTTGCCAGTTTCGCCATCTGGGCCATGGACTAAGGGCCACCGCGTCCGGGAGTATCGCCATGCTTGGTGGACGGACCTTGCGACCATCAAGCTGGATCAAAGGTTCTTGACAACCTACCCGGATGGCCATGAGGTGAAGGAATGTGTCACGGCGCATTTTGCGCAATTAGTGAGTCATTGACTTCACATGGATGACAACTAACAAACACCAGTTGCAGTTTGAGGGAGACACCTTAGTCACACTGGCGACACCGGTTGCACGGCATCCTTGGCAATGGCCAAATGCTCCTTGTACAAGGCATCGCCAACCATGAAGCCATGACCATCCATGAGAGACACTTCATTAGTGGGATTTGTGGCATGCAGATGCTCGGCTTTGAAGTTTCCGTCCATGACAAGCGACCTTGTGTATAACCAACTCAGAGTCTCTTGACCAAATCCATTGTTAGCATCAATGTCCTTGGCAGTGCCTCCGGCAGGCAATGTGACATTAGTTCCCAGCTGAGGACATGCTGGACAAAAGAGGGCTAGATTGCCAGGTCTCACTTCCTTTTCCTCATGGCCGAAACCATTCCACTTCAGGAGCTTCAACTTCTGCCATTATCTTGCCACCCTCATGAGCTCTCGGTAACAGTCCTTTATGACAATTAATGAAATGGCAGATGGTGCACCACAAAGCTCACCAGCACTAAGTGAGGAAAGACGTTTGTGGTCATCCTCCTTAACTTGCTGTAATAATTCATTGCTGAAGTCCCACACTCCAGGTTGTCGAGTAAGAAGTCGTTCAAGACATCAAATGTAAATGCTGTCTTTGGTTCTATGAATGACACTGGAAACAAACCCATGTTAAACAACTGTATATTGGCAGCGTCGGCCTCTGAGCATGTGCAATACTTGACGATGCGGGTATGTACTCCGGACTTGTCAACTATTGTTGTCATGGCCTTGTTTTTCTTAATGAACAGCACACTGGTCGGTAGGTCATGGGCCTCCTTTGTGCTCTACTCAGCATTTGGTCCATTCAATGTGCTCTCGGCATCTGTATCGTCGGAATCTCCTTCCCCTGTAGTGAACAGAGCTGACTCCCCTACATCATCATCCCATGGGCATGCATTTCCTCCATGTCCAAGCCAGATCACCATCCCACTCTTGACCAAGCAACTTTCCTCAAAGAATGAGCCTGTCCATTGGCTAACCCGATGAAAGGGAAGCCTCTGGTGCTGGTTTCTGCAACAACTTGTGCAAAAGAGAGGCTCACCAAAGCATCCATGACATTTATAGACACCATCTGTCCCACAGATGATACATGACCTATCTGATGGAACTTCTCTTTCAAGGAGTATGTCAAGATATGCTTTGGTCTTTGGGACCCATTGACGTATTAGTCATTTTGACTCTGAATACAGATCAGTGGTGAAATAGATGTGATATTGGTGGATGGCTCACCAGGGACTTTGGCAGGTGCAGTGGAGTCACCATGTGATCACTAAGGTTGCCTGAAAAGTCATCTCCCTCATGGTAAAGCATACCATAAGATTCCTGCTTTGAGTGAGACTTATTAGGGGTTGCTGGAACCGATCTACTAATGATAGGTCTCTCCACCCATTTGCCGACCACCTTTCTCATCCTATATGTTCTCTGCCATTCTACCACTGCATACTTACGTTTTGGAGTCCACTCTTGTAGTTTAGAACCTCCCATTTGTTGAGCCCAGTACTGTATAAGAACCTGTAAGAATGACAAGTTTCAATTGACCGATGGGCAACATGGTCATATCAATTATTCACCATTGGTTACAAGTACATAATAAGAATTATAATATAAGCTGAACCAAGCAGAACACAGCAATCATATCCACTATATATCCATGATATGAACTGTAATATAGCGTGAATGAACCGAGCAGAACAGAACAAAACCATTGAACACCAACAACAAGTCAACCAACTGTTGTTGAGTCTGGAAAGATTCACCATCACCATCCTTTATAACACAACATGTCAAGAAGCGAATCTCCTATTGTGGTTCCACAAATAAAGGTTTGCTTGCAGAAGGCTGAAGTGTTGGTCCTCAGAGCCCACCTAGAAGACTGGAAGTCTGTGAAAGGTAAAGAAAGATCAAGGGTGCTGCTTGCCATCTACAAGGAAGCGTCCCTCCAAGCTCCCACCAAGGAAAAGGCCCTATTGAAAGCTTGGCGAAAGGTATTTAACAGTTTATAACATATTGGAGATCCCGGAGCATGATAACATGTCTGTCAAAGATTTACAAGCGGTGGTTGCAGAACCAGTCTTGCCGGAGAGGAGCTGCAAAGCCCCTTATCAAGTATGGCCATCATTGGACGGCGAGCCAAGTCTTGATTCACACACACAAAGCCTTGATTCGACAGGAGATGGGAGAGATGGCTGGAAGCAAGGGGATGATTACCAAGTGGCCGAAGGCAGCAAAGACAGTCATTAATTGTTTGTCGGCGGAGGAGAGAGAGGAAGCGGAGGCCAAGGTGGAGAAGTGGAACAACGAAGCGGCGCCGCCGGATATTCAGGCCGAGGTCGCCAAGAGCAAGGGCGCCAACATGATCGAGCATTTTGTGACTGAAATGTTCAAGAAAGCCAGAATGAGGGTCTGCATCCTATCCACTTGGAAGGACAGCCAAGGCAAGCTTATGTTGGGAGGGTGAGTGTCATCTCCGATCAATTGGCAATTTATTCAACAGTGACTGCAACCACAACTTCAATGAACAGTTTGGGGATGGAGAGAGCTTTATCAAGACAAGGGATTGGGACGGCATCATAATGCCTGAATGGGTGAATATGCGGGGGAGAAATTTGGTGAGGCCATGTGAATGTCTTACCGGCAAGCATACTGAGGCAAATGAATGTTTAGATGGCGAGGACGATGGGGAACCCCAGATGGTGAAATCAAAGAAATGAGTGGCCAAGAAATTAGTTGAACTTGACGAAGATGCCGATGGGTGGCCGATTTTGCCCAACACAACGGGTTGGAAACGAGCCGAACAACAGCACATGATTCAGTCTTTCTTGATGAAGCTCTATAGTACTTTGTTTTGCTCTGTCAGATTGTACATCATTCTGATTCTTAACAGGAATGTGCTCCAGCGAAGGAAACCTGAAAGCGGTGGTGCCATGAAGGGATGTAATCCATGACCCATGGGCATTCTTTGATGGTGCCCATTGGCTGGCCGGCATGCAGCTCAAGGAGCCATCCAAGATGGATAAAGCAGATGCCACCACTGTACTAGATTTCTGGTTTGACCGCCAGAAAAACGACATGCAACCGGCCTTCTCATTCAAGGCCTGGAAAGATTCCGATGGTGAGATGCAAGAGGCAGACTTGTGGCCACCCAGTGCCCACCGTGCCAATGCCACAAAGCAGAGCACAGGGAAGGGTAAGGGCAAAGCCAACCCTAAAGCTAACCACTGCCATGTGGCGGAGGATAGCAATTTGGAGGACGAGTTGGACAGTGATCTCGGAGAGGATGGTGTTAGTCCATCCAGTGAAGATGAGGAAGCACCATCCACCGGTGGAGAGCCCGAGAGTTTGCCGCCCCCAAAGGTTGCCTTGCCGACCAAGAGGAAGCGGGCTGCAGGTTCACGCCGGGATACCAGACAAGGTGTTGCCGAGGTCGGCAGGGTTTTGAATCCTCCGATGAAAGGTTCTATTCCCTCCGGACAGCCTCTCAAGTCACAGGGAATACCATTGAAGGCGCTGGCAACATTGAAGGCACCGGCCACATCTTTAGTGCCTGGAACTAGAAGCAAGGAGGTTGCATATACATCAAATGAGCCTCCCGAGAACTTGAAATGCCGTGGCACTCACACTGTGAGTGACATGCCGGCAAAGCGAACCAGGAGTAAAACCACTGTGCCAGAAGCTTCAAGGGCCAAGTGTGGCAGGAAGTGATCATTATATCATATTACATCTGTAGGATATGCCAGCATGAAATACAAAGCACACTGTCCGCCGGTGCACATCGGTATAACTCATCGGCAATGTGCCATTAACATAACATTGGTGGTACTAAAGAAATAGCCGTGACTAATTGAAAGATATACTGTATGTACTACTGACCACCAGCGGTCCTCTCTGCTGTCTCAACCTCATTTGCAAAAGAGTCCATAAACAAAAGCTGGTGTATGTGGTGCTCAGATGCATGATGAAGGGTGATAAGATATTTGAAGATCCTAGTCAACCAATCTCTGGACTCACAGAACGCCGATAATACAGCGTGGTTGCTGTCCAAGACATCTTCCAGCATGGGATCTCAGACATCATTGCCAGACCTAATGAGGCTACCCAGCATTGTTTGGGCGAGTCGATCAACTGTAAATAAGTCAGTAAAGTTAGAAGAGTCATGTCAGTTGTGGGACTTACATTCATCCCCATTGAGCTGTTTGACAATGTTAATGGCAGCCTTCTCAGCATCGCCGATAAGGCGTCCAATGGTGTCTTGGTGGGTCACTTGCCTGGCAGGATTGAGTTTCTGTCGTTTGGCAGCTGGGAAACCACCCTCCCAGTTCGGCAAGGCCTTTGGCATGTAAGGGTCTGACTCAGGAGCCAGTGCTGCCTCTGGCACGGTGGCTATGTTAGGTGCCGGTATTGCCATCGGCACCAGTGCTGCTTGTGGCACGGTGGCTGTAATAGGCACCAGTGTCCATTTTCCTACCTTTGCTGGTGGGACCTTAGAACTGAACTGGAATGCTAGAATGGTGGTTAATCTTCGGATAACTCATGCATGTAGATGAGCGACTTACATTTATTATTATGGTCAAACCCAACATGGGTAGCAACAGCCGCTGTTGTTGAAGGTGGCTGTTTCCAGCCAAAGTTGAACTTGGCTGGATGTTCGGCCGCCGGTGCCTGAGGAGGAGTTGAGGGCAGCAGCGGAGACATGGGTCTTTTGAGAGGGATTACCAACGCTGGCACTCCATTGTTGGGAGTGTTGGAACCGCTACAGCGGGTGTGCCGGACATCCTGCAGCGAATGCAGTGAGGGTAGAATCTCACTCTCCACACTCATTCCGAAGTTGAATGGTTGAGATGCCTGAACCGGCGGCTTCTCTGTGGCAATGGACCGAGTCCAGCCAAAATTGAATGTTGTGGGAGCTGGGGAAGATGGTGTGCGCTCTGAGTCGACTGCCACTGGGCCTGGCGTGTTAAGTGGTTGGCCTGCCGGACCTGCCGGCTTCTCTGTGGAATGGGATGGGGTCCAGCCAAAGTTGAATTTTGTTGGAGTTGGGGAAGGTGATGTAGGGTCCATTGCCACTGGGCCTTCCTTGGTTGCCGTAAACCCAAAGTTAAATTTTTGAGATTGTGGTGGCATCAGAGCTGTTTGACGCGCTGGGTCTGGCACAAGGGCCTGCACCATGACTTGCTTTCACACCGGAAACCCAAAATTGAAGGTTTGGGGTACAGCAGGCCTCATACACGCCAAGTCTGCTGTAAGATGGCTGTGCGACTTCCCAAACCCGAAGTTGAACCCTAAATGGAAATAAATTAACAATCATGCATGCCACAGAAACACGTACTTGAAGGTTGGTTGCCGGTGTTGGAAATCAGTGAGTTGGAGGGTGTATCGCCATTCATGGGCAGCTCAAAATGGATGTGATGGTTGGTGGTCATATTGTAGAAAAAAGTAATGAGGTTTCAGATGTGAGTGAATGGAAGACCCGTCGAAGACACGAGCATTAGATATGTGCCGATTAGTGTTGTGGCTGCATCTGCGGGGTTTAAACACTTAGCCAGGACAATAGATTATGTGCGTGTGAAAGTTGACATGTGGTCCGAGATGTGGTCAGAGATCAGTGCTTCTGAATCTGCATGCCGCCGCATGGTATGGGTGACTGAGCTGAGTTCGTATTATGACATGAAATTTTAATTCGTTCATCTGCCATATAATGACAAGCGAATTGTCCCCATTTTTGTTATCTACGCTCACATTCCCTGCTCATCATGCCATCCTCAGAAGTTTCCAACAAGGCCTTCAATGAGGTAACCACCGGTGTGCTCCAAATTTTGGCAAGAGCCTTACAGTCGAGCGAAGGTCCCACCGGCCACCTGAACATGGCCACAGAGATGGCAAACATCATGGTCAGCATGTCCTCATTAGTCATGCGCTGTTACCTAATTGAGCACAGACTCCGGCATTTCAAACTCATGCACGGTCGGCAACTGAAATCCTGCTGATCTTGCTTTCGGTGGCCATGGAATTAATGGAGCATGTAGATCATGTTAGTCAGACATTGTTTCTTAGTGTCCCAGTGTGAAACAACATCAAGTCTAACGACTCTCGCATCGAGCACCATCAGTTATATGGCAAGGCTCACAAGGTAATTACTGCATCGGCCCAAGCGCCGATGTTGCAACCTCCAGATACACCACCGGTCGAGGCGACCACAAATACACCGGCAGTCCCTTCAGTGGTTGCAAAGTCCAAGCCACCCGGAAGATCCGTCATGTGGAAGACACCAAAAGACTTGTGTGAGGACAGTGACAAAGTTGAAATTGTTGGGGATATCACCAAAAGCGATGCTCTACACAAGAGGAAGCGGAGGTCTACTGGTGCATCCAAAGAGGTCACCGTGTGCCATGAAGACAAGGTCATTGCACCAGTGCTTGTAGACAAAGCTGAGGATGTCACCCCGGGCAATATGAATACAATGCCAACTAGACCAAGGCCAAAGCCGAAAAGCAAGCAGGTGGAGATAGTAGTCTCATCTGGGTCTGAGGTCCCAACAGATAGGAAAGGGAAGGGAAGGGAAGTTATGTTGCCATCAGAGACACACCGGCGGGACCGTGAGCGGAAGAAGTCTAGAGATGTGAGTTCTGGCAGGCCGCTGAAAAAGGCCTCTAACCATCCTCTGCCAATGCAAAACACCGGTGATCAATGGAAACCATGGTATGAGGTTCAGGTAGGGAGCTTTGTCATTCTATCTTTATGTTTGTCTCATTACTGTATTCTCCAGAAAAGGGCCAGCACTAGGACTGCCACATACGACCAGCAACAAAGTGAAGCTATGTTGGCGGAACAAAAGGCAATGGTCACCCCTGAGCCTGTGGGTTCCAGGAGCATGGCGATGCAGGCTGATGTCAATGCTGTAAGCTCCCAAAATGCCTTGAGTCTTCCTCCACCTTATTCAGTAAAGAACACTCCCATCGCCGCAATTCCACTCATGCCACCTCCTCGTCCAACTCAATCGCCTCCGTCATTTGCTGAAGAAATGGAAGTTGACACGTCCAGTGACACGGTTGCGAAGGATTTGCAGGCCATGACACTAGAGGTGAAACTTGATTCATTGTCGCCCCTCACAGTGGTTCAGGATACCATCAATGACCTTCAGGCTCAGGTGGCCAACATCCGAACTCGGAATGCCATGATGGCTGAGTTAGTTCAAATCATGAATGGGCGCCTTGCTGCTCAGGATACTGACATCCAAGCTATGGAGAAAATGTGTGCCAAGATCACCAGATTGCAAGAGGAGGTGAAGGCCTTGCATGCCGAATCTCAGACACATGAGGCTCAGATCCGGAGCGCTGATGCAATGTTGACTGCACAAGGACATTGTACTGCCGTCCTGATGGATGCCTATGAGTCCATCCAGCAATGTGTTGTCCCCAACCCACCCGTACCTCATTTTAATAATGCTGTGTTCTTCCCCCCCACCGGTCATCCAGTCCCATACAGCCAAGGCATGAGCACCAGGCAGGTGCAGGCAATGGAACAGCTTTATTTCAATTTCACCCCAGGTCCGTCTACAATCGCAGGTACTTCTGCTCCAAGTATCGCTGCCGCACACGCTGGACCTTCAGGTTCCCAGATCAACCATCCCTTCGGTGAATTGGCATCTGGGAAGGGTCCCGCCACTTAAATAATTTCTATTTGTCAATATTCTTACAGTCGCCATGTAGTGGTAGATAATTCAGAACTGCGCAATCATATTCTTGTTAAACTTTCACTATTGATCACCCTCAGAGATGCGCCATTGTGAGGTGCCACCACAATGGCGGAGATTGCCTTACCTTCTGGCGACCAACCCCGAAGTTGCAGTCCATCGTCTTTATCTAGGACGTACACTATACTGCCATGTTTGCATCATTATGTTTGTGTTATCCATTCATCAGCAAGGCTTGGGCACATGGCTTTCTTAACCGGGGGCCTAAGATTCTTTTATGTCATTATCTTACGTCCCATCATTGATTCCTGATAAGTGGTAATTATAAAGGTGTTGACTAGTCAGTGATATGGTTGTGTCTGTCCCCACCTTCATGAGTTTGGTCCCTGCTGACTGGGCTTTGGCCACCACTCATCTTGCCAGTGACTATGTTTGCCGCCAGTTCTGTGCTATTGTTGGAGTGATGCCGAAGGTCCTCCTGCCACCAGAGCTTGATGTTGTTTTGATGCTAGGTTGTTCCCACCTCGCAAGGATTCTCGCCAATGCATATCTCAATCCTGGTAATGACCTTTCCATGCATCCGGTGCTAGCGTTGATTTGAATTGGCTCTAGTTACTATCATTTCAATATGACAAGATATTCTGAAGTACTGCAAAAGCAGGAGAGAGGTGTTAACCCCGGATGTGAAGAATTTCTCCTCACCCGATACCCGCCGGATCGTGAGATTATCCTGGAGCATCCTGCAGTTGTCCTCGACAAATTTGGTCTCATCGTGCTATGGTACCTCCCTGGAGCAATTGATGCTGCCATTCAGGTAGGCTTGCACAACTCACCGATGATCTCCGCTCACTGTTACAGAATGACATGCTTTCGGTGACGATGATGATGTTGGGCCCGCTGGGCAAGAGTATTACCTGTGGTACATCGCCAAAGGACACATGGCGTACCCATGAATCCAATTTTCAAATCAGTGAACATGGCCTTACCTCAGAGTGCATAAATCTATTGCCAGGGTGGTTCCTGCAAGCTCATCCGGTGCATTGACTTTTCAGAACAGAATATTTTTGCCTGATTTCTTCATAGGCTCCACAGTTTCAGCCTGAAGTGTTGGCTACACTTAAAAGCAACGATGGTGCGGCTTACTGTCGGGCGATGTGCAGACCGGTGGCCCTTGTTGCTGCTGTGTTGAGAGTCATGCACTCCGGTCTTTATTGGTCATCATTGACAACACAACTGGGGCTTGGGGTTTGGGCAGATACTCATCACACACAGACCATGGGGACTCGGCTCAGAGAATGGGCATCTGTCTTTACTGTCGTCGCCGTTATGTGCAACCGGTATACTTCCTTGCACCGAGATGCTCTATCCCGCGCTCAATGGTTTGACATAATGACCAGCGTCGGCGGTTATACATCGGCGCGAATGAAGATGCCAAATATTGGCATTGAAATTGCCTATGATGCAGTGTTATGGCTGGTGCCTCGGGGAGAATTGTTAGGCATGGGGTGAACTGGGTGAACGGCGATCAAGTTGGCTGGGTGTGGTACATGAGGGATGATATTCATGAATTTGTAGATGTACCTCAAGGTGATTATTCAAGGTACAAATCTGTAGTTACCGATGTGATGGAATTCACATAGAATTGGGGTATTGGCAGACTTCTGGACCAGTCTATAGATGTATTGGCGATTGTCAGTGCCGTTTGGCGCCATATTGCCGGTTTCAGTTTATCAGTGGATGTTGTGCAGCCCACTGGGCCTGCCTGTTAATCCCGTTAGCCAAGACTGGGCCTGTTCTGCTCGTTAGATGTGATATGGGCCCACCCCTGATTTAAGATGTTTCCCCTGGGCCTGCATGCCGATTTGGCGTACCTGGGGTGAGCCCATTGCATCAACCTGGCATTATTGGGCCCACCTGGCCACCACTTTACAGAGCGTAGGCCCAACGGTATACACTCCAGACGCCTCTGGGCCCATGCATCTGCTTAACGTCCCTTGGGGTTTCATTATGATTATGCGGCCAGCCCATGAGCTCCGAGATAGAGCGCTGGGCCCAGCCGTGTTCATGAATGTGGTGCTCCAGGCCCACCCGTCCACCGCACATATGGGGCCTGGGCCTATTCAATTTCAGGAGACCCGATATGGGCTCCCTCGGGTGCCTTATTGCCACGGCCCCAGCTCAGCCACATATAAAAAAGTATCCGCTTGGGCCCACCACCCCATTCATCCCACCAACAATGAGCCCATTGCTTTATTCTGCCTACCACGTGGGCCCACCAGCTGCATCAAAGCATATTGGTAGGACCTGCTGGACTACATCGCCAGTGCGCTGAGTGATCTCCGCTGGCCGTTGATTACCTTGCACGTCCGGTAGTCCGCTACATATGCCAGTGGTCGTTGACCTTATGATCCGCCGTCGTTTCATCACCACTACATTTGCCGGTGGTGGTATTTCCACTCACTGGTTTACTTTTACATTCGCCAGAATGCCTCATTTTTTTGGCCGCTGGCAATTCATTGGTGCCAGTATTCCAGCCATCTCGGAAACTCATGGGCCCACTCAGAATTGTTGAATCATCCCTGTTCCTCATTACTGCGAGCCCACCTGTAAACACAGTCTACTTCATCCAGACCCCTGTCAGCCCACTGCAATGTTTCAAAGAATATTGGCAATGGGCCTGCCCATAACAATATGGTACACAACACTGCTGGGCCCACCCATGTACACTAACATACACTCATAAAGTGGGCCCATGGTAGGCTGGCCCATGTCACATGGAGAAAATGTTAAGGTGGGCTGACCATAAAGTAAGGTGATATGTCACTGTATTATGTGTGATTTTAATTTTGCCATGTATATGACCAACAGGACATCAATGTGAGTGCATTGATTAAGGTGAAATTCATCATAAATTGCAGAAAGAACGGCCTTGTGCCCATCCATTTATATGACATATGAACTTGACCATGGAACATTTTTTCCTAGTACGCCGATAGTTAGATCAAGTTTCTTGTTGTAAGACATCACAGTCTTGTAATGTTGCAGGGAATATGCTTTAAGTGCAATTAAAATTTGAGACACCCATCATCCTAGCTGTTCAGGGCAGGCTTTCCAATGCACTTCAACAGTAGCTCCAACTCAACATCAGATAATACAGGAGTGTGGTGAAATGTGTGAGTGTATCACCCAAAGTACTACATCATTGTCATGTACATGTAGCTTACACATTGACACATCATGATATATATATTATGGTGACTGGTGTATATCCTGGATTGAGAATTGCTAATTGTTATGAACTCAGATGGAGTCTTCCGTAACAGCTCCAATAAAGGAGATCAAGAGTATGGCATCTGGTAACAACGACTAGAGGTAGAACTCTAGCGAAGTAATTGAGTAAAGGCTAGTCCTATCGCAATAGGCTAGATCAGGAGGCACCCTCAGGTCCTAGTCAAGTATCAAGGAGAACTGAGTAGATTCAAGTTAAGGAAAATGTACAGAGGTAGCTAGGGTTTATATATGTAAAGAAGAGTGCACAGACCAGTCCATAAGGCATTGTAGGAGTACAGGAAAAGGAAGCCAGAGATAAGAGGAGTCCTCGTGGTCGACATAAGGTGTGCTAGAAGTGAGACAGGGATCAAGAAGTATAGTGCATGTGTAGTCCTGGAGGAGCCCCTTCAGTGACAAATTCTGTATTATACGGGCCACCCGACCTCCATAATATCCTGTATGAGACGGGCCAGCGGATTATGGGCCCATGTTGTGTATATTCTCGATGATGACGGATGGGCCGGGACACATATTATTTCCAATGGAGATGGGTGGGCCCATGTATGCCAATGATATATATATATCCTTGATGTTGACGGATGGGCCGGGGGAATATGATCATTCATGGAGATGGGTGGGCCCATCTGGGTAATATGTAGAGTAGGATATTATAGACAGCTGGGCTGAAGAGAGATGTAAGGCAAATATTGTTATATAGACGGGCGGGCCGACAGGGGTGTATTACATAGATGGGTGGGCCGAGGTAGGGGAATATTACATAGATGGGTGGGCTGATGTGGGGTGTATTACATATACAGGTGGGCCGACGAAAGGGATATCAAATAGACCGGTGGGCCGAGGGTGCGATAAAATATTTATTACATAGACAGGTGGGCCGAGGTGGGGTATAATTATATAGACAGGTGGGCCAACATAGGATGTATTACATAGACTGGTGGGCCAACGTGGGGGAATTGTACATAGATGGGTACATATATGGGTGAGCCTAGATATGTTTCATCAAGACATACAGCTGATGTAGCCACCAGTGAATCAAACACGTAGGATACATGTACACTATGAGTGCATATACCTACCATCGACCACCAAATCTAAACCCCTAAGCACAAAAACATGAATCGACCATGTGTGGCATTGACCAATAATTGTGGACTGAAGTGGAAAAACCCCACACCTGAACCCTGGTGTGCAACATATCCTATTTCTAAGCATGGACACCCGAAGCACAACACTCACAAAAATATATATGTCAAATTTTCAGTGCCAAATCCCAAACCGAGATGTACCAACCCCCAAACCCCAAAACTGTGGACTGCCAGGTCTTGGGGTTTGGGGTTTGGGGGTCCTGGCACTCGGAACTTGGGGAAATTTGGGGAGATCAATAAAATTTGATGTACAATTGAGTTGATTGACAAACACATTGACTTACCCATGTTTGAAATCTATTTTTGTTTACACATACCGAGTTCCGAGTTCTGGACCCCCTAACCCCAAAACCCGAGACCCGGCAGTCCACAATTTCGGGGTTCGGGAGTTGGTAAAATGTGTATGGATATATGCAAAGTTGATTGAAACATTTCTGAAGGATGTCTCATATCAAATGTCAAGTCCCGAGTTTTGATTTCCAGGTTTCAGGACTCCGGGTTTCGGGACTCCGGGCTTCGGGACTCAGCACTCTTGAAACCCGGAAATTGAAACTTGGGACTTGACATTTGATATGAGACATCTTTTAAAAATGTTTAAACCAACCCTTCATATATCCATACACATTTTACCAGCCCCCGAACCCCGAAATTGTGGACTGCCGGGTTTCGGGGTTCGGGGGTCCTGGAACTCGGAACTCAGAATTTGGTATGTAAGACAACAAAAATATCTTTCAGGGTTCAGGGGTTAGTGAAATGTTTATAGATATACGTAGGTTAATTCAAACATGTCTGAAAAATTTTGTTCATCTCAAATGTCAAATCCTGAGTTCCAGGCTTCGGGACTCGGCACCCAGCACCCAGCAGTCAGGGTTGGGGGTTCGGCACTGAAAATTTGACATTCGGGTGTTCAGGTTTCGGGTGATATCTAAATCAACAACTTTGAGTTCTGCCAAAGCGTGAAACTTGAAACCCAGTGTGCAACATGTTGATTTTTCATTTATATCACACAAATCATCGAGTTCCGAGTGCCGAGGGCCAAACCCCAAACTCCGAGACCCGAAAATATGTACACAACATGTCCATTGTTCACTCACTGCACAAATCACCGAGTTTCAAGTGCCAAAGCATGAAACTTGAAACCCAGTGTGCAACATGTCCATTTTTCATGTACATTACACAATTCATTAAGTTCCGAGTGCCGAGGGCCAAGACCCGAACCCCGAGACCTGAAAATATGTATGCAACATTTCCATTTTTCACTTGTTGCACAAATCACCGAGTTTCAAGTGCCGAAACCCAAAACTCGAAACCCAGTGTGCAACATGTTCATTGTTCATTTACATTACACAGATCATTGAGTGCCAAGGGCCAAATCCTAAAACCCGAAGCCCAAAAACATGTATGCTACATGCCCATCTACTCATTGCACAAATCACCAAGTGTTGAGTGCCAAAATCCGAAACCCGGTACTTCAAATGGACATGGATTCTATATTTGTATGTATTATCCATTGATGTAGGGTTGAAATAACTTGGGAATTGTATTTGTCAGTGCTCGGTAGTTGGTAGTTGGTAGTTGGTGGTCGGTAGTCAATATACAATTTTCAGTGTCTTGCCCTTGCATCCATGATCCAACCTTTTAATATATAATGAGCATAGCTTATATTCTTGCTTCTTATGACCAAGATCAGCTCACAATAGGCTGGAGTTTGTGAGCTAGTGTGTATACTTGTCATTTTGCCTGATAAGGGGCCCATGCCTTCAAAACATTGAATCTTCATAATCAGAAACCTGGGGTACATTTCAAATATCTTAAGTATCATAGACATAAATTTACAGACAAATCAACCAAGAATTGAGTACTGAGTGTTACAAGTAACATCGGTCACGTGGCCCCCCTATCATTTTCCCTTCATCCTCACCTGCACCATCGTCCGGCTCATCCTTCTCTACCACTTATCCATTGACCGGATCCTCAGGACCGTTCCCGTCCCTCGCCTCCCTCCCCTCGCACCAACGTGCGCACGTGCCTTCAGGCTATGACTTGTCTCTGACTCGTGCCACCAATGTGGCTTTCCTTATCTTTGCCTTTGACTCATGCGTGCTGCGCATTGTATCTTTTACCGTTGGTTCGTTCCAATGTTTCTCGGTCTCATTCCTCATTCGACCATCCATTACTAATCAGGCAGTGTTACCAGTATACCTATACCATATCCGTTTCCCCTTTGCCCTTACCTACTGTACGGTAACCTTGCCCTTAACCCTCTCCACTTAGTATAAGTAGTCGGTCACCCTGTACTAGATTCCCTAACTTGAATCTACTCAATCTTCCCTCGAACATACTTCTCTCTGAAGCCCCCTCAGCTTCAGTCTCTAGTATCTTGTTCTTAGGTGCTCGTTGTGCCTAAGTCTACCTCGACCGACTCTCTTTGTCCGGACACTTGTGTCCTGACTTTGAGACGACTTCCAAAGACACCCGTCTTAGGAGTCACGTGACAGCGCGTCTTTGACATCCGCCGACGTGCGCGTCGCCGGACTCACTCGCAGACCAGACCCTTCCGGTTACGTCACGAACGCTAGCAGACGACGTCCCTCTTAGGACTCTGCATAGCAGATCTATTTGAGTCCGTAACACTGAGGAAGTGAAATGGGTAAGAAATTGAGTGTGGGAAACTTCAAAGACCCAAAGCATCGAAAATGGTTAGTTGAGCAGTGGTAGGACTTTAATGCTGGGTCAACTCATATTTTCACTATATCCCTTCTACCCACCCCCTACCCTCAGGGCAGTAGGCAGTATGGGTTCCTTGGGTAGTTTATGATCTATCCCACATATTTGTAATGATATTTTCGGCCTGAATCATATATAAATGTGACTTTGTATAAAAGATGTCTATTGTCACTCTCCACACATATGTCATTTTGCCTATCATTACATCAATCCTTCATAAATATTTCTAAGCTTTTAAGCTATTATAATGGATGTATATGGGTGTTATTCCAGGTCTCTGATCACATCACAGGCTTGTTATGTTGGATATCTCGACATAATGTGCAAGTCTCGCTATTAATATTCATTCTTTTATCTTTAGACTCACTTACTGCACACATGTATTTCATTTGTCATTATTGATGTTTTGGATTTCTTTAGCTTATATCTTGGTCACATGGTAACCAATGGACGAGAAAAGACTACAAATAAACTCACCTAGACTTGGACTACAACCTTCATTAAGCTAACTACTGATTCCCAGATACCGAGTATCAAAACCAAATACTGAGTACCAATTACCATGTACCGAGTACTGCGTAATGAGTAACAAGATAACCAATTGACAAGAAAAGACTACCACTACACTCACCTGGACTTGGACTACAACATTTGGTAAGGAAGTTAAGCATAATAACAACTTTCATTTTTTCATTATTGCTGATGTTTTGCTGAATGACAAGGAAAGACTACCAAGTCACTCACCTTGACGTGGACTACAACTGTCATTTTTCATTATCATTTGCCTATATTGACTACCGAGTCTTGAGTACCAACCACTGACCACCGATCACCAAGTCTTGAGTACCAACCACTGACCACCGATCACCGAGTGCCGAGTACCGAGTCCCGAGTGCTGAGTGCCGAGTGCCGAGTGCCAAGTCCCAAGTCCCGATCACTGAGTGCCAAGTCCCGATCACTGAGTGCCGAGTACCAACCACTGACCACCAATCACTGAGTGCCGAGTACCAAGTCCCAAGTCCCAAGTCCCAAGTACCGAGTACTGACAAATACAATTCCCAGGTTATTTGAGCCCTACACCAATGGATAATACATACAAATACAATTTGTGTCCATTTGAAGTACCGGGTTTCAGGTTTTGACACTCGACACTTGGTGATTTGTGAAATGAGTGAAAAATGGACATGTTGTATACATGATTTTGGGTTTCGGGCTTTGGGTCTCGGCCCTTGGCACTTGGAACTCGATGATTTGAGTAATGTAAATGAAAAATCAACATGTTGCATGCCAGGTTTCGAGTTTCAGGTTTCAGCACTCAAAACTCAGTGATTTGTACAGTGAGTGAAAAATGGACATGTTGTGCACATATTTTTGGGGTTTGGGTTTCAGCCCTTGGAACTCAGAACTCGATGACTTGTGTAATATAATTGAACAATTATTAGTGGTTCTCAAAGTTAAATTTATGAACCATTAGAAACATCCAAATGAAACAAAGTTCCAGAGATATTCAAGCTCTGCCAGAATACGATAGGTATCAGTTCTATTGCTAAGTACAATCGATGATCGCGATAATAAACATCATGCCTCACACATCCGCTTGACAACAGATCTTGCAGGCACTGCATGCTAAGCAGCTCGATCTCCAATATGCTCACTACTTTGAACTCATCAAACTTGCCATGGAAGGACTCGAAGACTCCAATGATAGTGATGATTCTGATTCTGATCGCCAGTCCACATTGTCAGAATCTTCACTTAGCGAGTTGATTTTCTCGTTTGCGACATCCATGGACGCAACAGAAATACTGACATGCTCGTGTCCCTTCCTTGAATTCAGCAACACAGTTCAAGCCTTAGCTGATGAAGTGGAAAAGTCGCAGATACTCTTCGCTCGTCCAAAATCTAGCCGGGCCCCGCAGCTACATCTGCTTGAGGAGTGGGCGCTGGATAAACCTGAGAAATTCCGTCGTAAGCTTCATGTCGATCCTCCAGTCTTTGTGGAGATTGTCAATAACATCAGCAATCATCCTATATTCCATAACAACTCATGCAACCCTCAATTGCCAGTCCCAGTACAGCTTGCTATATTCTTGAATAGCGCCGGTTACTATGGAAATGCTGCGACGACAGAAGACATCGCGGATTGGGCCGGTGTCTTGATTGGGACGGTATATAATTGTCATCGTTGTGTCATGGTTGCTATCCTTCAGCACCACGACGATGTAATCCACTTTGATCCGCTTGATCACGATGATCAAAATGAGCGAGAGAGAGCGAAGGACTGGGTTGAAGGACAGACTTGTCCAGAGTGGAGGGGTGGATTTCTTAGCGTTGATGGCACACCATTCAATCTGTTTCAGAAGCCTGGGTGGCACGGTGAGGGATTTTACGACCGTAAATCGAATTATTCATTGTCAGCCCAAGTGCGTCATGAGTTAGAGCAGAGAAAATCAAACTAACATTTCAGAAGGTCATAATTATGCCCCACAATTTGTGCATCATCGATTATGTGATCGGAGTCCCCGGGAGTGTCCACGACTCAAACGCGTTTGAAAAAGCTCGAATTTCACGCCATCCGCAAACATTTTTGGGGGGAAATGAGTGGATCTGGGCAGATTCAGCCTATGGTGCTCGCCCATGGTGTGTTGTACCTTTTAAGCGGCCGGCAGCTGGTGAATTGACGCGTGATCAAAAAACATTTAATTATCATCTGTCGAAGGTAGTACAAACCGTTCTCTGAGTCACAACTGTCAACTCAACATCTGCAGGTCCGTGTTCGCTCCGAGCACTGCTATGGTTCTTTGAAAGGGCGATTTCAATCTCTTCGTGAACTTCGGGTTCAAATACAGGCACAAAAAGACCTTGATGAAGTGAATATGTGGACCTGTTGCTGCTTTATTTTGCATAATATGATTGTCGACATTGAGGAACAGCTTGGCGGTACTGGTACATTCGATCATTTTGCCCAGGAAGCAAGGCAGTGGGGTCATGGAGCGCAGGGCAGTGAACAGGAGGATGGGGACAATGCCAAACAAGAAGGAGCTGGGGATGAAGGTTTTATCGGGTCTGAAGGACAGATTTTTCGAAACACGCTGATGGGCCAGTTACTGCGATATCAACAGTGACAGGTAGTAGATACGTACTTTAGTAAATTTACCCAAGGACCTAAAATGAGTGATGTGAGGAAAGTGCGGTGGACACTGCCTCAAAGCTACCCCCTGTCTTCCCTGCTATATGGTGTAGACTTCGTCTACTTAAGATGGACCGCATTAAAGACTACCTGCTCCTGGAAGAGGAATTCATTCACAACCAAGAGTGCATGAAGCCCTGGATGCAAGACCCTAGAATGAGTGATGCGAGGAAAGTGCGGTAGATGCAAGGATCTAGAATGAGTGATACGAGGAAAGTGTGGTGGGCGCAAGACCCTAGAATGAGTGATGCGAGGAAAGTGTGGTGGGCGCAAGGACCTAGAATGAGTGATGCGAGGAAAGTGCGGTGGACGCAAGACCCTAGAATGAGTGATGCGAGGAAAGTGTGGTGGTCTTCATGTCAACAGCCTGCTTGCTTCAAACTCAAGGAAAATACAGTAGCCAGAGTGACTTCAACCGATACACGTTGAATTCTTTTAGCATACATCACGATGTTTGAACCTACAATAATGAAGAACGAGCCTAGAACACAGTAAAGAATTTGTGAGCTAAAATGTCAACAGCGAGGGAAGCGAAGCGAAAGCAGAACAAACATCAAGCAATTAGTTGCAATTCTCAGCACTGGGATCCTTACGAGCCAAATCTTTTTCCATAATCAAACGTTCCAACCTCACTTGCTCGAGCTTAATCTCCAATTCCAGCTGCTTCGTCCGTTCATCTGCCATTGCACGCTCGTGGTTTTGAATGGCTATTGTGCTCTGGAGTCCATGTTCACGCTCAGCATGAGATTCGCGCATCTTTAGCTCTCTGCTTGCCAATTGGGTCTCTAGCTTGAGGCGTTTGTGGTTGGCCTTGACTGTGGACGCCTCGCATATGTGCTGAACGAGTGTATCTGACGCCTCATTCAGCTTCATCGTGAGCTCAGCTGCTGGGTCTTGTGGCCATTTGCGAGATACTGATCGGTTATGAGATGTAGTTGGCGATTGATCCGAGTCTTGATCAGATGATACATGACCACCGGAAGTATGAGAAGTACGAACACCAAGGCTGGCCTTGCGCGAATGCATAGTAAGTGATTTCATCATGTGGCTTGCAGCAGTGTCAGAGTCCTCAGAGGTATCCATCTGCACAGATGCAGCTCTGGCTTTGCTACCAGCGGCATTGGTGGATGGCAAGGGGTATTTGTGCCTATCTGCTCGTTTGGGGGAGTTGAGGGAGATCTTGTTGGGTCCTAGTGGTCTGCTTTGTTGCATTGTGTCGAGATGGGTGATGGATGGGTGTTGGTAGTGGTGAAGATTAGATGGTTGAAAATGAGTTGAAGAAGCAGACAATGGTGCTCAGGGAAGTTGAGGGCAAGGGAAGCATGAAGACGGAGAGTTAGAGGTATCGTCTGGGCTATCCCAGCCTAAACCTTCATCATCACGGAACATGTGTAAGCTAGAATCATCAACTCGCACAGGAGGATCATCATCTTTATCGGCCTCACCATCCAAAATTTCACCCGGCTCAAGGTCCCTGTTGAGAGCACCTGCATCCCCTCCCTCGTCATCCTCATGATCTGCATCATCCAGAGTCTCTTTCCCTTTCCCTTTACCAAAGACATCCATCACCTCAGCTGAGAAATCCTGACCTGGGTCGGCAGTCGAAAATGATGTATTATAGGCAGGATTGGTTCTCCACCACCCATGGAGGTCAACCCACTACGGAAATGTCTGCCAGAGGTGGTCTACAAAATTGTTAGAGTGCATGCCCGCAGAGAAAGAGTGTACTGACCAAGAAGCGTCCTTGTTTTCTCATTCTCGTTGAGCTCCTCAAATGAAAGTCCAGCACCTGTCTGACCAAGTTGTAGATTGATCTCGTTATATTTTTTGCGTAGCCTAAAACACCTTGTTAGTAGCTAGGTTGGCGCTGAAGAACATGGGAATGCTGGCAGCAACTCACGATATAAATTGGCCTTGAATGGGCTTCACAAAAGCAAGAGGGTGTGCTTGAAAGTATTCCCTGACCTTCAGATCTTCATCGCCTTCAAAAACAGATGCTGCAAGCTGCTGCATATAAGTGTTCTTCTGAGTGGTCATCTGCTGACATGTGCACCCTTCCTCCTTTGCATCCTTGGCAGAATCAGAGAATATTTTTAGTCGAGCATCTTGGTTGATTTTGCACCACTTGATAAGGCGAGCGGTACGTGGACTGTTCTTCTTCTCCCAGTGTATGGTAGGCATCTTGAGTGCTGGAACTGATCCAGTGCTGGCAGGCGGGCTGGCGCTGGGAGGAGCAGAGGAATCAGCTATCAGTCCATGGCTACCATGCTTCACTGGGCGACCTCGAGATCCACGTCCATGACCAGTCGTGACTCCTGCCATGATGTGCTGTGGGACACAGTGAGGAGCCACATCTAGTGTAGATGGTAAGTCCAATCATCGTGGTATGTCGGAGTTCAAAGCTGCCGAAATTGCCATGTAGTGCCGAAGTTTCTTTCACAGCATGTGGTTACTCTGAGACCCATTAATGGACATGTTGCACACCCAGTTTTGAGTTTCGGGTTTCAGCACTTGAAATTTGGTGATTTGTGCAACAAGTGAAAAATGGAAATGTTGCATACATATTTTCGGGTCTTGGGCTTCGGGTCTCAGCCCTCGGCACTCGGAACTCGATGATCTGTGTAATGTAAATGAACAATGAACATGTTGCACACTGGGTTTTGAGTTTTGAGTTTCAGCACTTGAAACTTGGTGATTTGTGCAACAAGTGAAAAATGGAAATGTTGCATACATATTTTCGGGTCTCAGGGTTTGGGGTTCGGCCTGTTACCTCTGCGAGTAGCAAACATTTGAATTACTGAGTCCCGAGTGCCGAAGCCCAGAACTCGATATTCAACACAACACTTAAAACAAAGATATTCTTGTCCAGTCCCACATATCAAGTCCCGAGTTCCGGGACCCCCAAACCCCAAACCCCAAAACCCAAAACCCAAAACCCGGCAGTCCACAATTTCAGGGTTCAGGGGTTGGCAAAATGTTTATGAATATACAAAGGTTTATTCAAACATTTTTGAAAAATAGTCCCGAAACCTGGAATGCAGGAAATACTCATATATCCATACACATATTTTGACCCCCGAACCCCGAGTGCCGGGTGCCAGGTGCTGAGTCCTGAAACCCAGAGCTCAGGACTTGACATTTGAGATGACATTTTTCAAAAATGTTTGAATCAACCTTTTGGATATCCATAAACAATTTACCAACCCCCAAACCCCAAAATTGTGGACTGCCAGGTTTCAGGGTTCGGGGGTCCCGGAACTTGGGACTCGATATGTGGGACTGGACAAATTGGCACTTGGTTATTTGTGTGATATAAATGAAAAATCAACATGTTGCACACTGGGTTTCAAGTTTCATGCTTTGGCACTCGAAACTTGGTGATTTGTGCAGTGAGTCAAAAATGGACATGTTGTGTACATATTTTCGGGTCTCGGGCTTCGGCACTCGGCACTCAGAAGTTGATACAGTTGACCCAAATTTGGGTGGTTGGAACTTGGCATCTCGTAGGGCAACACAAGCTTCGCACCACCATGTCAGGAGATCACCTGCTGCTCCAGGAACTCGGTAACTTTGATTTATTACCTCCTCTGAGTACGGTTGACCCAAAGGTTGGTAATCGGAACTTGGCTTCTCGTACAGCAACACAAGCTTCGCACCTCGGATTCCAAATTCTGCAAGACAACCTGTGCACCATCAAAGGCCATGTCAGGAGATCACCTGCTGCTCCGGGAACTTGGTAACTTTGATTTATTACCTCCTCTGATTTGGTTGATGTACAACTACCTCAGCTCCATCATGTCTACAATTATGATACACATGGGCCCACCCATCTATATTTTATACCACCCTCAGCCCACCTGTTCAATTAATATGCATCTGGGCCCACCCGTCTAATACAATATTTTATAATACCCTCGGCCCACCCATCTAATTTAATATGTGTCTGGGCCCACCTGTGAATGTGATAACAAGAACCTACCCATCTATCTCATACACATCTACCTTAATACACCCATCTGCATAATATCCAACTACCTCAGCCCACCCGTCTACCTAATATTCATGTACATCAGCCCACTCATCTACTCTATATGTTCCCTGCATGGGCCCACCCGCCTCCATTGGGAATAATCTGCCTCCTGGCCCATCCGTCATAGTCGAGGATATTTTTATTATGGGCCCATGGTCTGCTGGCCCGTATCATATGGGATATTATGCACGTCCATTCTCTCGTATTATATGGAGATAGGTCACTGTAATATGTGCCTGGAGATGATGATGGGAAAATGATGGGGTCACTGTAACATTACCCCCTTGTCAATGTTTGAAGTCTCTGACTTCAATCACAATTCTGGTAGAGCTCCGGGTCGAGGTCAGCATCCTGAGCGAACTGATGCTCATATTCATCCGCTTCATTGTCTCTTTTATTTTCCCATTGCCTGAGCTGATAGTGGAAAATGTGAGTGCCTGGTTTGGTGGAGATAATGCGAGTGCCTTTTAAGGTCAGGGCAGTTGGCAGAGAAATGGCATGGTTCGTGCTTGTTGCAGATGCGGCAGAAGTACTTGGGGCATTTGATCTGTCGATGCCCTTCTTCATTGCAATAGCGGCAGGTGATGGTGGAGTAGTCGACACTGTTGCGGTCACAGAAGATCTCTTCGGAGGGAGCACGAATGGAAGTGGAGACATATGATTTATCTTCATCAAGAAGAGGGGGAGCAGGGGTGATAGGTCAGGATAAGCCAGTGCCGAAGAGGAGGGTCTCTCTCTTTTTCTGGCGTTGGCGACGTGGGTTTCCCAGGGAGCGGACGGCAAGCTGAGATTGAGATGGGACAGGGATAGGGGTATTATTGTCAGAGGATGAGGGGGATGCAGGGACGGTCTGGGTCATGGGTTTAGGGGAAAATGAAACAGAGTAATGAGAAGATCGTAAATAGTTGTCTGCTTTAGGAAAGTGGGGGAGAGACATGGCAGTCTTGATTCCTTTGTCCATAAGACATCTGAGGGTAAGGTATTTGACCTTTACTTGCTGGGATACAACGAGTCTGGCTTTGTCGTCACACATCATGGTGTTGGTGTAGGCAATAGTGAGGTCGGCGGCACGGAAGGTAGTGATTTGTGCAAGTGCATCAAGGTCTTCGGAGAAGAATGATTCAAACGGAAGGATACAGTCATGGGATAGCAAGGCAGCTTCAACAAGGGCTTGTCTCTCACAGAGAGCAAGATCAGAATAATGGGTTTCAAGAGAAGAGAAGGAAGAAGAGGACAATTTCTTGGAGTGAGGCATGTTGGTTGTATGTGGTCAGATGAGGAGTCAAGTGAGTCTGAGGCGGTCTTTATAGGTTTTCAGGATTTCTTGGCCATTGGCCAGTTCTTTTTTGGAAAGCCATGAGTTTTCAGAGCTAGGGTATCCTTTACATGACATGAGGAAGCGGTGTTTTCCTTTTACATTTCCCTTGTGGGTGAGAACAGCTTATATTTCGTATTCTTCATATCCATTGATGAGGTCAGGAGGGGGTTCAGGGTAATTGGGTCCATGGATTTCTGTTTTTCGATAGGAGGATAGCTTGGAGGCATGGAAAACAGGGTGTGATTTCCAGGAAGGGGGGAGTCGGATCTTGAATGTGATAGGGGAGAGGACTTCTTCTACTTCGAAAGGTCCATATCGCTTAGGGGCAAGCTTCTTGAAGGGAAGGTGCATGATGAGATGCACAGCAGACAGCCAAACCTTGTCTTTAGGTTTCCAGGGTATGAACTTCTTTCCAAATGTCCGATCGGCCATGTGTTGCATTGTAAGGTTGTGGCAGGATAAAGCTTCTTCTCGGATCTTCTGGAGGTGCTTGACTCAATCTTCTGCTGTGGGAATGGAGGATTCAGGGAAGGTTTAGGGGATTCCTCGGGGTTCATAGCAGGTTTTCAGTGGTTGTGGACAAATTCTGCCATAGGAAGGTGTTTGACCCATTCAGAAGGTATAGATTGGCAGTAGATGTGAAGATAGGTTTCAAGCTCTTGGTTCAGGCGCTCAGTTTGTCCATCAGTTTGGGGATGGTAAGCGGTGGAGAGGGCAACTTCATAGCTGAGGAGTCTTTTGAGTTCTTTTGCAAATTTGGAGGTGAATTGGGGGCCTCTGTCTGAGATGATTTTGTTATAGAGACCGAAACAGATGAAGACTTTCTTGAAAAAGAGTTGAGCAACTCCTTCAGCAGTGAGGATTTTCTTGCAGGGACGGAGAATTACCCCCTTTGTAAGGCCATGGTCTACCACGACCATAACAGAGTCATAGCCTAGGTCTATGGAGATCTGCGAGAAGGGGCGAAGTGCAGTTGAGGGAATAGGGTTAAAGGGAGGGGAGGAAGGGTGCGTGTTAGAGGGTGCATTTAGCCCATCAATGGCTTGCTGTGCAGCGAGGATGATTGGGTTGGCAAGGGTAAGGGATGCATCTTTTAGGGATTGGGTGAGTTCGGTATCGAGGATGTGGACGAACGATCAGGACAATGGGATAGGGTGTCAGGAGCGGCAAGTTTGCTTCCTGCAATGTGGTGGAGTTCGAAATCATATTTGTTCAGGGTTAGTTGCCAGCATGCTTGGCGACAGGTGAGATTCTGGGCGGAGCAAAAGTAGAGAAGATTCTTATGATCCATGAATACTATCACAGGGTGAGGGTTTCCTTCTAGATAATGCTTCCACGCTTTCAGGGCACAGATGATGGCAAGGAGTTTCTGGTCATACACCTGGTAGTTTCATTCTGTGGGGTTAAAGGATTGGGAAAGGTATCCACAGGGATGATATGCTCCATTCTCATCAGTTTCAAGGAGGACTGCACCTGTGGCCACAAGGGAAGTGTCGGTGGCAAGGGCGAATTGCCAGGAGGGGTCAGGATTGCAGAGAACAGGTTCAGAGAGAAAGCATTGCTTCAGCTTCTTGAAGGATTTGGTGCAGGATGGTGTCCAAGCAAACTTCATGTCCTTCTTGCTTAGATCAATCAGGGTTCGGGTGATAGTGGAGTAATGGGATACAAAATTTCGGTAAAAGTTGCAGAATCCGAGGAATGATCGGACTTCCTTAACAGAGGTAGGGATCTGCCAATCTCTGATCCCAGAGAGTTTAGCAGGGTCCATAGCCACTTGGCCAGGGCGGATGATCATGCCAAGATAATTGACTTCTTGGACATCAAAGAGGCATTTTTTGGGTTTCAAGAAGAGGGTTTCTTTGCAGATGATTTCAAGCACATGGCAAGTTTTTTTGCAGTGCTCTTCTAGAGACTTCAAGAATATGAGGATGTCATCCATGTATCTTTGGAACGTAGCTGGCGAGTCGCACAGCCCAAAGTACATGACCATTGGTTCGAAGAGTCCAAAGGTGGTGGTGAATGCTACTTTCCAGTGGTCATTGGGGTGGATCTGGATATTGTTGTATCCAGAGCGAACATCCATCTTGGTGAAATACTTTGCATCGCGAAGCTTCATGATCAGGGATGGAATCAAGGGAAGAGGGTAGGCGTTCTTTATCGTCCATTCATTAATGTAACGATAGTCTTGGCAGGGTCTGAGAGAACCATCTTTCTTTCCTACAAAGAAGAAGCTGCTTGCTTGAGGCGACTTGGAGGGACGGATGAAGTCCTTGGCGACTTGTTCATCGATGAAGGCCTTTACCGCTTCAGTTTCTTTTGGAGATAGAGGATAGGTTTTTGTGCACTTCAGAATGTAACCTGGCTTGGTCTCAATTTTGTGGTCAACATTCAGTCAGGAAGGGGGAAGTTTATTTAAGCTGTCTTTGGCAAAAATATCAGCAAAATCATGAAGATAGGAGGGAACAAGCTCTTCGAAGGTTTTCTTCTTCTTTTCTTGAGTGTCTTTCAGAGTGAATTTTTGAGCCTTGTTACTAGTCTTCAGATATTTGTCTTCTCCTGTTTTCCTTAGGATCCACTGGTTTCTGAGCGGAGTGAGGGGGGTGTCGAAGGTGAGGTTTTCATATATGGTCATTTCAGAGCCATCTTGGGCGTATTAAATCAGTACTTCATTGTCATTGAGGAGGTACATTGCAGGTTCATCGACTTTTTTTGCATAGAAGAGGTCTTTTTTGAGGGGGTCGGTGGGAATGTCATCTCATACATCCCAGTTGGTGTCATACTAGGGAGGGAAGTTTTGATCAGGAACAGTGGGGGGAAGTTCTTTGAGACAGTCATGGAAGACTTCGTGGTCTCGGATCTTGATTTGTTCTATAGTTCTTTTGCCATTGACAGGCAGGGGATTCTGCCAAGGATGGTCTCCTTCTTTTTGAGTTCTTCGGAAACTGAGGATTTCATGTACACCATGTGTACACCTTGCTTTTTGCAGAAGATGTTCTTGAGTCGGATGGATCTGGGGGTGGCGGGTAATCAAAGGGTGTCATTGGTCCAGTCGATTTCAGGGTTCATGGCATTCAGCCAGGGTTTTCTGAGGAGGATCATATCTTTGTCACTCATGTTGAGGACATTGAATTTTCCGATCATAACTTGGTCATCAATCTTGATTGCGAGATGGCAGAAGTGCATGACCATGTGTTTGGAGAGTTCTCCATCTGCGGTGCGAATCTTGATTGGTTTCAAAAGTTCATGTGTTCATATCTTGTGTTTTCTGACAAACATCCAGTGTATGAATGTTGCGACTGCGCCAGTGTCAATGACAGCAGTGGTTTCCAGCGATTTGTTTCGATGTTAGGTCCAGATGAGGCGTGGGAATATTGTCAGATGTAGGTCCGGAATACAGGATATGACAGTACATTGAGATAGGGGAGTTCTAACGCTGCAGTAGGCTCCCATTCTAAAAATCTGGTCTTTTGGTTTCTAGATCTTCATCGTCATCTAGATCTTCAACCTTGGAGGTCTGTTCATCATCAGGGGTTGTACGCCTTACCGGTTTCTTCCCTTTATTATTCTTTTAGGCATCTCTGGTGGTGCGTGGGTGGAAGGCAGTGTCGTTGGCGCGATGACCACTCTTGTGACACTTGAAGCATAGCCCTTTCTTCATGTGTTCATCTCGGGCTTCAGGGGTCATGTGGTCTACGTCCATGGTATTGGCATAGTGAGAGCGGTTGGGGGTGTAGTGCGGGGTTGGCTTCCAGCTGTTCTGCTGGGGGGCATGGTGGGATCAGTGAGACATCAGCAATTGAAAGGCTGATTCTATGTTGACAACTCTTCTAATGAGTCTGTCAAAGGTGTTGGGGATATCTCTGGAGTCGCAGATCTTGCAGACTACTCCAGGTTTCAGGCCGCGGAGGAAGTAATCTTTCTTGGCGGCGAAGTTCGTGATTCTAGCTTTTCCACAGAGCTGTTTGAATGTGTTGATGTACTCATTGACATCTGCACCTTGTTTAAGGGTATGCAGTTTGTACAACGCAGTACCTGTGGAGTCAATAAGGTCAAATGATTCGGAGAAGGCATCAAAGAACTTCTCCCAGGTTCCATAGCCAAAGGGGTGTTTGGTTTCAAGGTAAATTTCCATGGCATAGTTGATAAAATCTTCCATCCATGTTGCAGCAGCACCTTCCTTGAAAAAGCATAGGGCGAAGCCAATCTTCTCGGTGTCGCTTACATAGACTCTTTCATTGATGTCTAGGTAGAGGTGGACAAGGCAGATGAATTGGGAGGAGGTGTCTCTGTCTCCATTGAAGTCAGGGGGAGTGCCAATTTTCTTTTCTACTACTTTAGGCATATGATCATCAGAGTCTTCTTTGTCATCGTCAGAGGGTTCTTCTTTGGGGTCTGGTGGTGGAGCTCTGTATCTAGCTCTGTATCTGGATTGGGGTTCTATTGGTGTGTCAGGGATATCTTCATCTTCGTCTACGACGAGAGGTGTCTGTTCAGGGGTGAGATCAGGTAGGACTTCTATGGGTCTGAGTGCAGAGACTCCGCTTCCGCCTGAGACTGATGATGGCCTGGCTTGGCTCAGGAAGGCAGGGAAGGGATTCGGTGGTGTCTGGGGTCGATTCTGTCCTGCTGTCAAAGTAGGAGATCTGGGATAGGGGTTTGATCCAGTGGCTTCCTGGAATGTGAACTGCTGCTTTCGTAAGGCAGGCGTGTTGGTCAAGTATAGGCCCCGCTAGATAGCTGGGGTGTAAATGTAACTTGAATCTTTTATTATGAACTCAGATGGAGTCTTCCATAACAGCTACAATAAAGGAGATCAAGAGTACAGCATCTAGTAACGACGACTAGAGGTAGAATTCTAGTGAAGTGATCAAGTAAAGGCTAGTCCTATCGCAATAGGCTAGATCAGGCGGCACCCTCAGGTCCTAGTCAAGTATCAAGGAGAACTGAGTAGATTCAAGTTAAGGAAAATGTACAGAGGTAGCTAGGGCTTATATATGTAAAGAAGAGTGCACAGACCAGTCCATAAGGCATTGTAGGAGTACAGGAAAAGGAAGTCAGAGATAAGAGGAATCCTCATGGTCGACATGAGGTGCACTAGAAGCAAGACGGGGATCAAGAAGTATAGTGCATGTGTAGTCCTGGAGGTGATGATAGGAAAATGATGGGGTCACTGTAACACTAATGGAATACTTTGCTCAATTGCAACATAGCAAGAACATATAGAAAGCTGGACATGTGCGCTCTGTTATATGATGTTAATTATGCCAAATGACATACTCACACAATTAGGACACTGGACACCTCAAATGCAATAGTACAAGTACAATATGAAATTACATTCGATATAGGGACATATCCCCCCAAGTCTGATTCTTACTCCTTTATCTTTATTTTAGTTTGCCTACCCCACACCCCGCATACAGATGATGGCCTTGGTCACCACAACAGTGAGACATCATGCTACCCTTCAAAGTTCCTGCAAAATATTTTTGAATCTCTCCATTTCCCACATTCTATGAGACTTCATTCAAGTGATGATCTACTAATTGCTCTAGGACTGTAATCCATGTCTGTATTTTGTTCAGTTCTTTACTATCATGGTTGTGCTTAGTGAGGGTTCCAACAGAATCTCAGAGTCAATGCCTAATCAGTGGTGTTAGAGGTACGTATGAGGCTCTCTGACATTTCCTGATTCTCCACTCCACATTCAGCAGACCCCATATTATTGGCATACTCATTCATGACAGACATACAGTCCATCTATGATTGTACATGATTTATTCTCCTTGGTCCATTCAATGGAGGAAATCACATCTGAGCACTAATGAGTTATCAGCCATCTGGCTTCACGATTCACAGGATCTATATGTCCAGAGAGTGGAACACCAGCATGCAGAATCAGCTTTCAAGGCACTTTCACTGATTCTCATTGTAATTTAATATCTGCCATCAAGGACCAGGTTGTTTGCTATATGTTCCACATATTATTATCTTGCCACTTGGTTCAAGCATGGGTGCTTTGTTCCAGTAGTGATACAACAAGAAATGACTTTGCCTATATACTCCTAAAAAACAATTGAATTCATTCTGGTTTCTGCGTCAGAGTGTTCCACAAGTTTTGTGTAGTATTTTTGAATAATGAGGTGTGGTCCCAGCACAAATGTGTGCACGACCAATAAAACTTGTAGAACACCTCTGAGTGTCAAAACTGCAATGAAATTTAAATTCTACAGAAATGATGAGCAGTGGTTGCATGTAAATATCAGCAACAGATTGCAGCACCTCTATTTATGCAGAGAAAACAGCAAGCTGGATGCAGAAGACACAAAGAAAGTGAAAATGTACGATACTTGAGCAGGAAAACACAACCATGTTCATATTACAAGCTCATCTTACAAAATAAAGAATTTGAGATTGTGTTAGCACTCTGAAACAGTTCCTGATGGTCAATCCTGTTGATGGGCTAAGTTGTCACAGCTCATGGAAATGTTTCACAGCCATCCAAACTAAACACACAGTGCGAGGACCTCCCAAACAGTGTTGGGCATCCAAATCATTGAAAACCCAAGCTGTTCATCTCCTACATATACAGAACCACACATATATATGTCAGAGAGAATCTGCTCCTCTGGTGTTTGTCCAATGAGCCATGTTATTTAAGTCAACAAGTAAAGCTTACCCACTATAGCATCACTGAGTGCTATTGCTGCGATTACTCCACAGGCGATGTTTACAGCCAGGAACATAATATGGTTTTCCAATATAGCATATCTAGAACATTTTGGAGTCAGCATAAGTTTCCCAATGCCACAATGCTACAGCACAACATGAGTACAAACAGTCAAATACAGCACAGTTATAAGAGACCACCGCTGTCTCTGTCATGAATTCATTGCATGCTCTTTGTTTCTTTGTATATGGGACTCTTTTCACTCACCCAGGTGAGTTCAATATATGACACTGTTTCTAGCGAGTTGGCTGCTGCTGCAAGAACATTGATATACCTCTTATCTGAGTATTAAGGCTGGAAATATCATGAGAATATTAGTGATTTTAGAACACTGTCCTGCTGCTTACCCCAATCATATACCACCTTGGTGGTGGTAGTACACAGCACCCATATGGGATCATTTGAGACATAGGTCATGTTTGAATGAGGGATGGGTACTAGCTTCCAAAATTCTGGATGCCCTCCTTATGCCCTTCCCTGATGAGGACACTGTCAGTACCCTTACTGAATCTCGTCTCCTTGATGTTGGGACTGTCAAGGACATCCTTCGTCTTGCATCAGACAGAGATCTAGTCCTTGTGATTGTGTGCTCAGGCCTTACTATCATAGCAACATCACCCTTTCGAAGTGAGATGTTTGAAGATCCCTTTTATTCAAAGAAATGGTTCGTTCTCTCAGATATTGCTGAGGAACCTGATGAAAAGCCGAAATCTAAAGCTAAGAGGTTTTTTCTCTAGTACTCTAGAGGTAAACTTCTATCCTTCATTATTATTTTTTCAACTTATATCTAAAAATTCATTACTGGATCTTCAAGTCTCAAAATTTCATATATGTCCATCATTTCTATTTTCCCTTCAACTTCTATTGCCTTATGTGAAAGTTCACATAATCCCCAAAACATGGACCCTTGTGTATTCGAACCAGTGCCTATGTATTTATATCTCCATTTTCATGTCAGACTCAGTCTCTTGTTTCATTTGTTTGTCTTTGTTTGTTTTGATTGTCTCTAGTGCTCTTGCCTATTCATGAAAACTACACTGCAGGCTTATATTTATGAGTGTATTGATACAGGAAAAAGGTGTAAAAGTCAAGTGATAGCCTTAGATATGAGTTATCTGTTCTGTAATTCAAGTCTTTGGTGGTCCAAATTTTTGTCTAAAAAACCTAAGTTTCAACAACACCAAAATCAAGTTTTAAGTCTAAGTCACTCAAAAGCTATTGAACAAAATTCAAGTAAGGAGATACTAGTGTATTCTTCAGATTTGCTTGAAAATGAGTCTATAGAAGATTGTTTTTAGAGACTTAGAAATAATCTCACATCCAAAAACCATGTCACAAACTCCAATCAAAATGAAGACTCTATTATTCAAGACTCAGACTATAATGAAAATTCTGATACTGAGTCTGATATCTTAATTTCCTTTGACTCTACCAACTATCCTGAGGGAAATCCAGTACTCACAATGTACAAGAGGGTTGACAAAAAAGTCAAGCCCATGTTAGGAACTTTTCCTCAAGGAGTCAGAGTAGATCGTCATTTTCCTCATGACCCACTTCAAAATTTAATCCCATTAACTCCACATCCCCCTGAATTTATTCCTAATGGACGTCTAACTCATGAACGAATGGTTGACCTTAAGATAAATTCAAAAGAATTTCTACTACCTAAAGAAGTGAAACTTTTTCAACACATCATGAATTTAAATCAAGAGACCCTAGCATTTGAAGAAACTGATAGGGGTACTCTCAAAGAATCATATTTCACCCCATATATTATTCCCACTGTACCTCATGTACCTTGGGAATATAAGAATATTCCTATCCCACCTGGGATATGTCAGAAAGTTATTGAACTATTCAAATCCAAGATTAATGCAGGAGTATATGAACCAAGCCAGTCTGCATACCATTCATGCTGGTTCTGTGTACTCAAGAAGAATGGAAAATTAAGACTAGTCTATGATCTTCAATCTCTTAACAAAATTTCTATTCGAGATGCTGGCCTCATTCCTATAGTGGATGACTTTGTAGAGTTATTTGCAGGAGCTCAATGTTACACCATATTCAATTTATTCTGAGGATTTGATGCACATAAAATGCACCCAGAAAGCAGAGATCTCACAGCTTTGCTAATTAGGTCTGCTACGCTTAACAGCCTTACCAATGGGCTATACAAATGCACCTACAGAATTTCAGAAATGTACCAGCTTTGTACTGCAGGATAAAATTCCACATGTAGCCAATGTTTTCATAGATGACCTTCCAGTCAAAGGTCCAAAGACTATCTATCCTGACGATGAAGGTAATCCCGAGGTCTTAGAAGAAAACCCAGGGATTAGACGATTTATTTGGGAACATGCAAATGATGTTCACCGTATCATGCACCGTATAAAAGACGTAGGTGCAACATTCTCCGCTACGAAAATTCAGTGTTGCCTTCCAGATGTCCTTATCGTAGGACAGCGCTGCACTCCAGAAGGAAGACTACCTGATACTGAGAAAGTGTCCAAAATTCTTAACTGGCCAATCCCCACTACGATTAAAGAAGCCCGAGGATTTATGGGACTTTGTGGGACAGTTCGTATTTGGATACTAGGATTTTCTGAACTAGCAAAACCTATCACCCAACTTTGGAGAAAAGATGCCCCTTTTATTTGGGGAGAGAAGCAAGATATTTCTTTTGAAACTTTGAAGGAACGTATATGTTCAGCACCAGCCATGAGAAGCATTGACTATACTTCCTCAAATCCTGTATATTTATCAGTAGATTCCAGCTTCATAGCTGTAGGAATTATCTTTTTACAAATAGACAATGAAGGATGACAACGACCAGCACGATATGGTTCTTTACCTATGGGTGATGCAGAGTCACGATACTCTCAGCCCAAGTTAAAATTATATGGACTTTTCAGAGCAGTTTGACATGACAGACTTCACATCATTGGAGTTCAGAACCTGCATGTTGAAGCACCAAGTTTTGAAAGTACTGCTAAATGCAAGAAATTTGTGAAGCATACAACTTGATTTTTTGTACAAAAGGGAAAGATGTACAAGCATCTACCAGATAGACCCCCTTTACTCGTTATTTTTGACCCTGATAAACGACTGTCTTTACTGACAGGAGCACATGAAGATTTAGGTCACAAAGGAGTACAGTCTACCTTTGAGACTATTTGATACAGATTTTTCTGGCCACATATATACACAGATGTCAAGCATCATATACAATCTTGCCATGATTGTCAGATTCGAAGCACCAAGAAAATGCACATACCTATCACAGTCTGCTACACCTGCCACAATTTTCATGAAGATCTACATTGACATACTCAAGATGCCTGCCAGGAATGGTATGAAGCATCTAGTGTTAGCTCGAGATGATCTTTCACGATATGTAGAAGGAAGAGCATTATGATCTGCCTCTGCCAAAGCTATGGCCAAGTTTTTCTGGGAAGACTTGTATTGCCAATATGGAGCAATAGGACAGATAGTTACCAATAATGACTCTGAAGTCAAGAGAGCATTCCAAAATTTACTTCAACAAGTGGACATTCCACAGATACAAATCTCACCCTACAACTCACAAGCAAATGGGGTAGTTGAACGTGGACACTTTAATATCAGAGAAGCAATAGTAAAAAGTTGTGAAAAGCACATCTCACGATGGCCTGAGAAGGTTCCTCAGGCACTCTTTGCTGAAAACATTACCACAAGCCGTGCAACTGGATTCTCACCTTTCTACCTATTACATGAGGTCCATCCTGTTCTACCTTTTGACCTTAGTGAAGCCACATTTCTTGTTGATGGATTTCACACAAATATGAATTCTGTTGACTTTGTCACATTACTAATACGCCAAATCGAAAGACATCCCGAAAATTTGAGATGTGCCGCTAAAACATTAAAGAAGGCCAGATTTAAGTCCAAGCTTCAGTTTGAACAGAAATATCATCTGAGGATGCACAGAAAATCATTTGCACCAGGTGATCTTGTACTAGTCTGAAATACTCAAGTTGAGAAAGAACTGAATTGCAAAACAAAACCACAATACTTAAGCATTATCACAAATATGTCCTACATATGCAGTATACTTCCACATTTTCAGCCTCCTAGATGAATGCCACCATCTTGTTAACCCAGAAAACAGATGGAGGAGTCACCAACATCACAATTAACAAAATGTCATGACCTACCCTTCAACTGGGGACAGTTGTGATTTTTCGTCCAGGGTGAATGTCATGCATGGTATGTGATTCATACCATGTCAGATATGTATAGAGAGTGATAAGGAAGATATGAGAGACTATGTAGCCCTCTGTTACTAAGTTAGCTCTCTATTTTTCCTTTATTTCATTGTTTTGTATTTTATTTCTCACTTTTCAGGCTTATTTTACCTTGTATTTGTATCAAGCATGTGACCTTCTGTTTATTTCTCATTGTTTATTTTTATTTGGCTTCTTTCAGCTACCAAGTTTTGTATCTCTATTTATTTCTGACAGTTTATTTTTATTTGGCTTCTTTCAGCCACCAGATCTTATTTGTCATCACATCATGTGACTGGGAAATATTCTGGTTTGTAACATTATTTAAGCTGACTCAACATGTTTAGCCATGATTGGTCATGCTGTGTAACAACATTTAACATGACTCAATATGTTTACTCATGGTTTGTCATGGTTTGTAATTTCTTTGTAAGATTACACTGTATTTATAATGTACTTAGTAATAAGCTGATTCATCACCTGGTTTGTCAGCCACATTTTTACCAATCCATCTGATAAATCATGCTTAGTAAGGGGGTTCCCAAAAGGTATAAAAGGACCACATTTTCACCCATGAAATATAATCCTTCCACTTGACTCTTGTCTCAAACCATGTGAGATTGGCAAGAAGTCTTCACCATGTATAATTGTATTGTCATTATACATAACTTTCATATAACACCCTTAAGTAACAAGACACTGGTGTGCCGAACCACATGCTGCACTTGACTACATCAACCCCTATCATCTATGACTTCTACATCTATGAATCCCTTGCTCTTCCAGAATATAGAAATGTTCTTGAGACAGCAGGGATGTTTTTTGTTTATGATTTCAATCTTAACAGTGATGCATACTTGGAGAAGGTACAGCAAATTGACAATGTCCATGTGCCAGCCCTCGTGGGTGTAAATGCAAAAGCTCAAAGAGATAGAGCAGCCACAAGAATGATCACATGGCAGAGCTCTGAATCAGAGCTGGAGAATTAGTCAGACACCAACATGAGCACACATCAAGGCTGCCATTTCCAGTTCATCTGGACTTATAATGCGGGAGTGGACATTTCCTTCTAGGCTTTCTAATACTCAACTCTCTGTTGAACATTTGGTCATCATGTTCACAAGGCAGATGTGGCTGATGCTGACCACCAAAGTTATAAAAAGAATCAAACCCTACCCTAATTCACTTTGTGAGGCAATGAACTGCTAGACATTCACTAGTATTGATGACACACTCGCTACAGTCACTTTTGAAGCATGCAATGCTGGGCTACAAGACAATACTGGTGTAACCCCAGGTTGTATGAGTCCCAAGTCAAGAAAATTTGTGGATAGATGGTCATTATTCTTTCCAAACCATGATGCCGCACATACGAACAACCTGCAGTGGTCTGTACTATTAAAGCAAGATGGATATATCACAAAGTTTCATAGGATGATGGAGACTATAGAGGAGAGCCAGCAGTCTTCATTGAAGCAAAATTTTCATGAAGTATTTTCTGACCTGCATTGTCTTCCTGCAAGTGGTGCAAAAGTATGGACACAAAAAAATATTTTCATCATTTTCATCACAAATCTATTATTTTATAGGACTGACTGTATTGGAAGGGGAGGGGAGAGTCAAAGGAAGGCACCAGGGCTCATTATACCATGAAGATTATCAAGAGAAAGCACATCTTTGTAGCTGACCTCATGGACTCACAACTATTTGATGCTGATGAAAATCTGAGAAGGAAGACAGAAAGGCAAAAGTGTCAGGAGATTTATGAAAAGATCACCATAGCCAAGAGAAAAAAAGTACCTCCTTCACCATGTCCTCACAAGTCCAGGCCATTTCCAATGGGTGAATTAGGCTCTGAGGCAGGAAATGATGATATGGATGTAGATTAGTACATATGCAAAATATATACATATATCAGTGGATAGTCATATGTAGTAGCCCAATCATCCAATTTAGATGTCCCTCTCATGTTACAAGGGAATAATTAGATTGAAAGGTCACAAACCTGATTCAGACTTGGCTTGATTTGTCAGATGTTATTGAATTAGCATTCTGATATCTTTGTATATACTCACTTAGTCTGTCTCTCTCAGAATACAGTGTGATGATTTTCATACTTCTACAGTAGAGTCATTCTACCTCACACACTTTTGAAAGAAACATTGATCATTTACATTAGCAATAGATACACTCTCATACATAGTGATAGATATGACTACAATAGTGCAAAAATGCAAAAATGCTGGGCCTATTATCAACAGGTTGACTGTCATCAAGTGACACCCAACATAGATATTTGTAGGTAGAAACAATGCAAAAAAAAAACACTGGGTCTGTTATCAACAGGTTAACTCTCATAGAGAAGTGACACCCAGCATAGAAGTTTGTAGGTACAAAAGTGCAAAAATGCAAAACTTAGACAGTGACAACAATGTAGTAAGTAAGTGCATGGAAAGAAAGAAAGAAAGAGAAATTTTTGGTTCATGTTCATTGTTGATCGTATTTTTGCTTAAATAAGCATTCCCACATACAACATATTACATACAGATAAATAAGGTAAGATATGTTGACTGTATTTTTGCTTATATAAGCAGTCCCATCTGCCTCCTTCCAAGAATGATTTTTCCAGCCTTCATATTACTTGCAAGAGTTCAGCTTGAACTTAATTTTGAGGTTGTTTAACACTCTGAACATGATCTTAGAGCCAGTTTTGCCTCAACAAATCAGATTCCAAAGTTGACCACCCTCCTGTCTTGCAGCCTCCCCCAAATATTAATTTTTACAGTCTTCATATAACTTGCCTGGCTTTGTCTAGGATTTTATATTTGTAGTTATTGAACCCTCTGAAGATGATGGTGGAGCTAGTTTTGACGGAACAAATCAGACTCTTGAGACACCCAGGGTCCCATACTGATATAACAAAGGATTTGTTTGGTGTTTTATGACATTAGGAAAGAGCTGGCTTTATCTTCTATCATCCTCCAAGTGTCACAATAACATTCACTTACATCAGCCCTCACTCTGCTACTACTCATTTTCCTTGATTCCAACTCGCCAATACCAGCATCCCAGCATCCATCTGCCTATATGGAACTAGCATACATACCCCAAGCGGCAGAGACATGCCAGCTCTCTTACTTAAGTGGCCTAGACCACTATGACATCATCCATGGCCTAGAAGGCCACTGCCTCATTACACCACATGCCCAGTTGACTCATAGAGGCTAGAACACCTTATGGTCTTATCTTGACAGAAGGACTACATCATGTACTCTTATCTCTAACTTATAACAGATATCAAAACTACCATGAAGGTAAGTACTATGCTGTATATTACCACCTGCAGCCTTAATATCATTAAGCTCCTCTCTCCATTCTACCTTGAAAAGGAACAACACATTTGCATTTATATGGTCAAAAAAGAAATAAGTTCCAAAGTTCAAAACAGTTTCTCTTATAACTTACATTAATGAGCCATGATATGGCTATAAGTTGGCTGAGTGTCCTATCATCTTCTATGCCAGACACAGCCAAACAAATAGCAAATTGGGTGAGAGAACTTGCATAGAGTCCAGAGCTTCCTGCCTCTACAACTAGATGGATGAAGTGATGAGGTTGGGAAGAGTGAGACCTTTGTGTAGCCAGAAAACTGGTGACCTCATCCAGGTAATTCAAGATGAAGTACAGTCTATGTAACTGTTCTGATATCTATTCTAGACATATACCAGTCACGAAATTACCACCTACTTCTTAGCATCCAAGCATGTAGTGAGTTCCTCGTTCTCTTGTTTATAATTGAAGATAACACACCAGAGCTTGCTGTATGGAACTGGAAAATAGGCAAACTCATCCTAGTAATTCAAAATGAAGCATAGTCTGTATTACCTGTTTTGATATATATTCTAGACATGCACCAGTCGTGAAATCACCACCTTCATCTTCTTTACCTCTCATTCAAATATGTAGTGAGTTCCTTGCTGTCTTATTTATCATCAAAGACAAAAAACTTCAGAGCTTGCCATCTGGAATTAAAACTAGTGAACTAATACTGGTGAGTCAAGATGAACCAGTTTGAAAACTGAAATCATGGCAGGATGAGCATTTGAACCTGGTCGTTCCCAATGAGTTCGCCTGTTTTCCATTTCCACATAGCAAGCTCTAAAGTGTTGTACTGCCATGATCTCAGCTTTCAATATGTGAATCCTATTTCTGTTTTTCCCATATCAATGCAGATGTGTTGTTCCTTTCTGAGGCTGAATGGAGAGAGGAACTTGTTGTTCTACTTGATGACATCAAGGCTGAAGGAAGTAATCTAAAGCATAGTACTGACCTTCATGGTGGTTTTGATATCTGTCTATTGTCAAATATGTTTCAAAGATGGCAAGACAGGCCAACCAATTTGCCATTGAGTTAGCTGTGTCTGGCATGGAGGGTGGTAAGAGACAAAGCCAGCTCACAGCTGTGTTATTAATCAAGTATTCTACCACCTGCTGGAGCTAACGTCATCTCCTACCATCCTCCATGACAGCCAAATCAATGGTAAATTGGGCAAGAGAACTTTGATAGAGTCCAAAGCTTCCTGCCTCTCTGATCAGATGGAGGAAGATATGAGGTTGGAATGGGTGGACCCTTATATGGCAATATTTATAAACATCACATGCAGTGAAGGATCTATTTTGCTTGCAAATGTTGGTCTGTTAAACTTTATTTGTTGGTCAAATCAGTTCAGTTGACTGGCTGCCTCTGTTCCGATTTCATTTTTGTGCATTCATGTGATTGGTCAGACTTGAAGCGGAACTTGTTTTAAATATGATAGAACCTGCTTAATGCACTGGAAACATGAGTTTGTCCATGAAAAATAACCACCTCATTGTGCTGCCTCCGCATTTTTTCTGCTTATGTAAGCAGACCCACCTCAATCAATGATAATTTTTCAACCTTCATATGACTTGCTTGGATTCTGTTAAGATCGTGCTCAAGGGTTTAATCCGAAGGGCTTGGCTTCAGCTCGTGCGCTGTGCCCCTTACCCAAGTATGTGCCCCTAACTTCCGAAGGCTAATGGACAATGTCTGATGTGTGGGAATCCTGGTGACATAGATAGATGTCAGCCAGATCCGGACATCCGGAAATGATGTGTGTGATACGTCCGGGTCTGGAACACGGGATATGACAGATTCAAATAGATGTTTCACTTGGGGTATTGAGCTTTCTCAACATGATGGTAATGCCTTTTTCATTTAAAAAAATCACATTTCAAAGTTATGAATGTCTGTAATGCTGAGGCCCTCAACACAAGGTCTATTGTTTCAGCCTTTATATGACTTGCATGGCTTGATCTCAGGCTCATTATGAAAGTAATTGATCTATATATATTGAGCAGCAACAGAAATACTTGATCTTACAAAGTCTTAGTGTAAGTGAGTCCAAATCCACTGCTTTTGCTTATGTAAGCTGTGTCGCCCCTGTCATGCTGCCTCACTCAATGATTGATTTTTTCTGCCTTCATGTGACTTGTCTGGCTCCATATGGAACTTGATCTAGAGGTTATTGACCAATCTGAATAAGATGGCAATGCTGATTCGATCCAAAAAAATCAGGTTTGAGAGTTATGCTACCCCCTCCCCCCACCTACTTCACCAAGAGGCATAATTTGATGTCAATAATGATGTGAAAAGGATGTTCCCAGTATTTAAGAATCATATTAATAGATTGGAGATGGTTTCATAGTGTTCTGAACCAATGTGGAATGTGATGTGTGAGTTTGCTTGATATCCCCCCTCAAATATTGATTTTTAGGCTGTTCATATCTTTCCAGGACTCCAAAAGTTGTTTCCTGAGGGTTCTTGATGCCTCTGAACATGATGTTAAAGCTAGTTTTATTAGGAAAAATCAGGCTGTTAAGATATGCAGGGTCCCCCTCTCCCTTCCAAATTTATATATCTTGATATTATGTAAATACTGGTATATATAATAATGTTCCTACTGTTTTCCAATCATATAAATTGATTGGAAATGGTCCTAGAGCAATTTAAGCCCATCCTGATTAACATATGTGAGTTTTCCTGATATCCTCCTCAAAGATCAATTTCTCTAGGCTTCCCATGTCTTGCCAGGACTTCAAAAGTATGTTTCCTAAAGGTTCTTGATGCCTCTGAACATGATGGTAAATATAGTTCTGTCAGGAAAAATCAGGCTGTTGAGATATCCAGGGTCCCTCTCCCCCTCCTAAACTCATATATCTTGATATTATGTAAATACTAGTATATAAAAGGATGTTCCTACTGTTTTCAGATCATATAAATTGATTGGAAATGGTCCCAGAGTGATTTGAGTCCATCCTGATTGAAATATGTGTTTTCCTGATACCCCCCTCAAAGATCGATTTTTCTAGGCTTCTCATGACTTGTTTGTCCTCTAGGATTATTTTTACAAAGTACTCTTGATGTTCTTGGACATGATGATAAAGATCATTTTGTCAGGGCAAATCAGATTATTAAAATACAGAAGGTCCTTCTCCCCTCTCCTACCTCATATATCATACTGTGGTCACTTTTATCTCAAAACTGATACTGAAGACATAGAAATCAATTGGTGATGGTCCCAGGGTCTTTGGAGGTTGACATTATTGAGTTTGGTAACAGGTCTGAAAAGTCAGTATCTCGACATTATCTTCACATCCCAACCGCCATTTTCTTTAATTCATGGCTCATATTAATCCTTTAATATGCCTCCAATATATGTACCAGCCCAAGACAAGAAAAAGTTTTGAATTTTGAAACCTATTTCTGTTTTGATCATATAAATGCCTTATTCCTGATCACAGCTCCTGTATCCTGAGCAATTTATACTATACAATGACCTTCATTATTCTGTCACATTTATGCCCTTTTTACACATGCTGAACAGCTCTCTTGGCATGGTATGTTTTATAGTTTGCTGTGTTGACCACTATACTTTCCAACATGTTCTTCCTTTTATATACACCCTCCAAGCTGCTGCTGCTGGTTTCAGGACATGTGATTCACTGTAATGTAAAAAGGTACTGTGCTCTAATCTCCATGATAATTCTCTGTTTGCATTTTCATGTTTTTGTTGTGTTGATCCATGAATCTCATCTAGGTAATATATAGCCACACCGAGTGGATTATATGGCTGTAATGTAGTCATATTACCCTATTTTAACACAGCTTGTGTCCACCTATCACCAGTGAATAGTTATGTTAACTTCTGTGTGGCATTTGGTCAACCCCTCTCAAAGCATCCTTCTTAGCTTCAAGTACCATATGAGTGTGATTACAATTTTCTATTTGATGCATCAGTAATTTTTGAATATATTTGTGGCAAGGATGACTCAGGTCGAGCATGCTGTCCCTCCTATATAAAACATTATATTGATCGCAAAGCTGGTACAAACAAATAACTAGCACTCAGACATAGATAAGAATTTCCACTTCACTTCCTATTGGCAGTCTTTAACGGCTTCTGTATTTATCTCATCAAAATTTATAAGAATGAGAACATCCAAGGAGGCCCATGTTAAAGCTACATCAGCCACACAATGGGGTGACAAGTACATGAATAATCTCTGTTCATTTAATCCACACTAATGTAATTGAAAATGATTCTAAATGCAGAACAACATATCCCCAGCCTGTTACGAACTAGGATAGTTCTAACAACAACAGCTCGACAGAGGTTCTTGGTCACTGAGATTCTGAGTATCTCAGAAGAGAGATAGTTCTGGACTTGATACAAGGAGTGCTTGTACTAAGAATTAAGTATCAGACAACTTAATATTGGAGGTCTTAAGCGAGGGATATTTCTGGGAGAACCTAGTAAGATTCAAGTGAAGAATCTCTATGTAATACATGTGCTTAAATAGGTTAATATGTGTGCACGGACCAAGACTATTGTGGGAATAAAAGTACAGTCCCAAGAAAGGTAAGCGTGAAGTACAAAGAAGCAACAAGGACATAGGATAAATCGGAGAACATAGCAGAGATTGTAACACAGCCAGCACTTCAGTTCTGAGTTCCCACGCATGCTTGGCAATCTAGGACAAATACTTACACCTCCAGCTCCAGTTTCATCTTGTAAGTGTACTTGTGACTCCAATTTGCACTGCCACTTTTTGACATGTACCAAGATAACTCACTAGGTCATTTGAGTGGATATACTGCCAACCATCGACTCCTCCACCAACACCGTAACATGATGCTGCATGGTGCACCATCTAGTTGTATTCAAATGGTTACAATCCAAGCTGCCCTTCATCATTTGAAGCCAGTAGGCAAGTCAGGAACTTTGCTTGTTGTAGTAGGTCTCAGCTTGTATTATGACACACTCACTGCTTTCACTGATCCAATGTGAAGAACATCAAATGAGACATTCATATATCATTGTCTATCATATGAACAAAGCTTCTTTTGGATATAATACAACACCTCCAGTCGCTATAGACAGAATGATCACACAATCATTCTCTTACCCTCAAGAGTCTTGAAATGCATAAATCACCCATGATAATCTTTTTTGACCCAAGGCAGTGATTGCATGAACCTGATGCAGCAGTACTTCAAGATTTCTTCCTTTGCTCTACAACCAAAGACCTGGTCCCAAAATTCTATGCCAGTACAAATGTTCTTTTTATTATGACGGATGCACAGTTTGAAAGCATCCAACTCTGGAGGGAGAAGATTAATGAGTTGGTGCATGTGCTTATATACTAAATACTTATATCTCACTTAATGCAGTTATTTTAGCACCCAAACAATGTCACTTGCCAGATGAAAGACGCACAAACAAGTGTGAACACATCATCACCTGTCTATGCAGCTGACAAGACAAGTAGCAATGTTAATCACCTTAAGTTTGACTTACTGGTCTGTCCATTCTGGTCCACACTATTATGTTTGAGTCAAGTTGACTAATGAGGATTGAAGAATCGGCACTTGAAGAATTCATGCAGCCCTAGTCACACTACATTAACAACAACTCTGCTACTCCTGCTCACCATTTACAAGGCAAAGAGGCAAACACTGAGATTTTTCTATGCTTCACTCAACATGTGTAGTATCACCTCACAAACGAAGATCTTTATCTGCCTGATTTTCAACTTAATCTTCCACACATTTACATTTGTTGCACTCTAGTAACCAACTCTTCATGTTGTGGAGATCTTCTCACTGACTGTCAAGTGATCACAGGAGCATTCATTATATCCCCCTCATCTTTGGATAATGCTAAGTTGATTGCAGTGACTACATGACTAACTTTAGTGAAGGAAACATTACTGAGGCATTTCACACATTCAAAACAACCCATGGATGCAATGTCTTTTGTCGAGCGTTTAGTCTGCAGCCCTTCATTATAGCTTAGAAAGGGTTTGTACAAATTGCTATTATACATTTATAAAGTTACTCATATCTCACCACAGACTATGCTGTCAGACAGTATGGTATCTGTCTATACTACTATTTTGTATGTGAATTGAAATATTTTCTTCATTTTTGAATGCAAAACAACCCTGTCCAGTGCTCAATGCCTTCCTTACAGTGTCCTCGTTGTCCACAGTGTTCCTGGTAGTACCTGTATAATGCACAGTGACCAAAGAACATCCAATAAGATTGGGCAGATATTGATGTTAAGGCTGGCTGAATAGAGTACAGAAATTATAATGTGTGCTTATCGAATTTAAGTTCCATGATTTAATCAAAGTAGGTGTATTCCATGGCTGGAGCAACCATCCTGCTGACAACAGTTTTATAGGTGGAACTAATCTGGGTGAGCAGACTCTCACATCAAAAGAAGGAGTCTGTGAGAACATGAAGCCCATATATGAGGAGTATAAGTCAGGCTGAAATAATCAGGATCTAGTACATTGTTCCATCGTAAGCAGTATTGTTCCCAGACTTATAAGCAACCTACATTATAATAGACCAAACATTGTAGTAGTTATTGGGCAATATATCTATTTACCAGTGACACTGACTCATCATCATATGCCTCATTAGCATACTCCAGCCAGGGGTAGGCATCCTCCATCAGGGCGTAAATGAGCTATTGTCTAGAGGCAGAAAAAATACCCCATGTTGTTGGAGCAAGTTTAGGATTAGTTAGTTCAAACAAATCAGTACAGAGAGCTTTAAGAATACCATTGACCATGGTTGCAGTAATTGGTCCACCATTTTCAGTCTTGAGATAGCCAAATGTTTCATGATCAGATAGTTGACCCATAAAAGTGTGAAGCCATTCAATATAGTCAACTGAGTCCAAAGGCAAATTTTTGCATGTGTTTGAGGAGTGGGGCGATTAGCATCATTGCTATCTAGCTGGGAAGATAATGCAGGATCAAGGGTAAGGAATTTCCCAGACTGCTAAAGTGTGGTGACAAGATTTTGAAAAATTGTCCTATAACAAAGAATTAAATGAAGAAGTTTAGATCAGACAACACTCACTGTAATATATTATGCTCAGTAGTCAGTTTGATGACCTGGATCTCCAGTGCCTTGCAGCAATCATGAAAGGCTGATATTGTCTGATTATCATGTATATATGTGTCCTGAAAGGTATTTTGAAAAGACAATAAGTGAGCCATGTAAGTATACTTCTCTATACTGGTACTCACATGATGAAAATAATAATAATGTCATAATGGTGCTGGAGCCAAATCTGTGAAAGAGTCGCCAGGTAATGACTATGTGACCTTATGTTATAAGAAGATGACGATAAGCCATGTGCAATGTGAATAAGATCTATATATTCACTAGGGTTCGAGTGTTGGTTCAACAATGCTTACCTAATACTTGTTTGATGACAATGCCGAACTTTCTGTTCCTTCATTCATCAGCTTCCTGATCCAACTACATCTAGTCATATATCCTTCATATTCCTTCCCATATAGTTATAAAAATATGCTTTTCTTCATACAAACATGCCACAGAGATGGACCTTATGCCCAACAAGCCCAACAAAGAGATGTGCATTGCATTAGAGTTGGCTGAAAGGCTATCAAATGTATGTACTGATCATTCTAAAATGTCAGTGAGACATACTAAAAATTACAAGCAGAACACATTGAATCTCCATAGTTCTACAGCTGAGGAATGTACAATGAAGGAGTGGGCCTATACTCTCCTTGAGGCTTTGGAACAGATGGAATACCACATTCAGAATATGGAGGTGGAGATGTGCAGGGATATGGAGGTGGTCGATGATATCCATGCAAGGCATCTTGACGAGATGAATGAATGTACATGATGTATGATGCTGTACTCAAACAACATGAAAACTACATTGATGAATTGGAGGAAGATGTGCGCTACAAGCAAGCAATGATTGATTTTCTGACTCAAGATGTCGAGCAGTTGGAGGAGGACACAGATAGACAGAGGAGGACATAGACCAGTGAAGGTTCAACAATACAGTGAGGCACAACGAGGCTCCAGACTGTATCTATAAATGTTGTAAGGTCATGCATTGCCTAGTCTGCTATACTTGAGATAACAAATGTGTTTGACCCTAAAGGGGAAGCAAGTACAGCAAGGATCTAGAAGTATGCACTCAAGGTGCTACTGGTCAGCCAATGTGAGGTGCAAGAAAGTGCAGGTGCATGTGAGGTGTGGGAAGGTGCATGTGTATTGTGCAAAGCATGGGACAGTGTGTGTGTGTATGCGAAAATGAGAGAGACTAAGGGCGAGTTTGCTTAAATAATAATATGATGTAAGAGATGTGAGTGCAAGGTGAGATAGATGGATGTCAGAGAATAGATTGCTACAGTGACTTTCTAGGGAACTGGATAGTGAGTACCTTGGAGGTTGTCTGGGATCCCCTTTGGTATCTAATGGTATGTACTGCTGGTGCTTAAGTATGACACCTAAGCGCTGTCATGCAGAGCCAAAGCACTACCAAGTAAGGTATGTAAAGATATATGTAAGTAAGGGTCCATGATAAAAATAAAGGTGGAAGAATATGCAAATAAGAGAAATGGAAATATATGCACTAGAGAGCTTGGTGGACAGTGGATGGATGCTTCCAGATGGCTGGTGCTATAGGGCACTCAAGCACGGGAAAGTGTGCGTGTATATACATCATGAAGCATGGGAAGTTGCAGGTGCATGCAAGACATAAAGTGCGGGAAAGCTACACCTCATATAGGAATAGCTGCAGGTAGCATACAGAGTGATGCTACAAGTATGTGCCATGTACTCCCTAGGGAAAACTGTGATATTGCACAATGAGAGGCATGAGTCTCTACATCAGTTGATTGAACACAGTGTTCAAGATGATATTGCATGATGGGAGTCAGTTGCAGCTCTCAAGGATACAATCATAGAATTGTTTGATAATGCTAACCCCAACACCTGTACTTAGGGCATTGTATACACTATTCCTATGTAGCTAACTAGTTGTTATAATTGTCTTCTTATACACTCTGCAAGTGTACTTTATCGCATCTCAACCTGATACCAGGTATCATTATAGGTTCACATCAGACTCTGAACTTTCGGGGTAGATTCCCTTATGTTCAATGTAATATTTGTCTTTTGTCTCACTCAAATCCAGTGTTTTGAGGCCAGAGACATGCCCATGTGATAAATTAGAGGTTAACATTACCTTCAAGCCACAGAATGTAGGAGATAGTAATGATCTGCATTCTCATACTTGTTCAATCAATGATTTGTTCCACTGTGTACTGCAGGCTATAATCAATGCATTTATCAATGAAGAATATCAAGCTAAATATGTTGATCATATGTATCTTTCCTCTTGTACGACTGATTGTAGTATATCTTCTTTGACAATACAATGTATGTCTATCAGGAGAAATAAAACATTACAAATGATGCACTGAAGATATCTAAAAGTTGACAAAGTCAATGTTTCAACTCTGTCACTCGGATGAAGACTACGTCTAATCATTGATTGGATACTAGCCAAAAACCAAATGAAAATCAAACACAAGGCTGGGAAATCCAATGTCAGAGTGAGTGACATGAGCAAGAATCACATCCAGCACAGCCATATGGCTGTCCCATTCTTCATCCCTTTTACTGTATTTCAAGGGAATTGTGGAAACACAATAGACATACTATATTGTTACCATGCACACTTTGTCCAGTGACAATACAGTAGATCTACTGTTGCCACATTTACCTCAGAATATAGTATATGGGCTGAAGAATGGGATGTCCATTTGATGTGTGATATATGGCAAGCATATCAATCAAGTCAAATACTATTGTAGATCTATAGTACAACAAACCTCTGAAGATGCTGTTAAGCGATTTTAGATGAAGCATGGGATTCAGTGGCATACATTGAACAGTGATATGACATTCCATATGTACAATAATCACTGAGGTTGAGAGAAACATGATAACCAGGTGAAGCCTATATGTCAAGCACCAAGATGAATCACTAGATCTATGTGGAGTTGTAAGTGATAACAGTTTAGGAATTGTGTGTGAATGTCAGTTAAATTGAATCTACAAGTGACTGTTATATGTGAGTCCAGATATGACATCTTGTAGGAACTCATTTCACTCATTTCACGCAATCACATCAAGGTGTTCAGGCTCCATTAGTGTCACAACCCTTTAATAAATTTATGCAAGATTGAAGACTAGGACTCAAACATAAGATAAACCAAAAAAAAAGTAGAATTGAGCAGGTATGTCTGGGCTGGTACAAGTAATGTACAGACAAGAGGTTTGAACTAAGGAACTACTAACTACAACCTGCTACCTATATACATATATTAAATCAGAGACTGAAACTGAGTCTGAACTAACTACCAATTAGAATAATTAAAAGTATCATATAATTCTATTTATAACTATGATGTCATAATGTGTGCTGCAGCAACTGACAGACTCTGGAACATTCCAAAAGTATCACGTGGTATGAGGTCATCAAGACCAGCATCTTCCAATAAGTCACATGATTCAATCATGGATAAGTTTGGTATTTCTACAATAGATGCAATAGAGGGAACTTCTTCAACTGTAAATAGATAATTATGTACAGGCACCTTATCAGAGTGTTTCAAGGTTTTAGAGTTCAGAAAAGAATAGTGGTTCATATGAGGTACTCGTGACATTACCCCCTCTCTAGGATGAGCATCATCGCAAATGAAACTAGAGTGAATATTGTGAGCTCTCCAATCCTTGAATTCTTCTGTATTAAATAATGATCCTCTGATTCTTTTAGATACAGCCGCTGTAGGATTCTTCTGATGAAAATCTGCGATCAACTCTGGTGAATTCTTTACGTTTTCTTCTGATTCCTTTGCCTAATATTCTTTGCATCTGGCCAGACCTGGTCTCCTATTTTGTATTGTGGTGCTTTCTTAACTCCTCTATTGTAGGACTTTTTCATTCTCTCATTCATGATTTTGAGGGTGTTTTCTGCATTATTTCTAGCCTCTTGCATCTGTTGCATCCTTTTATCTGCTGCAGGAATAAGGGACGAGGAGTTCAGATGTATCATGAAATCAGGATTATATCCATAAAGGACCTTGAAAGGGGTGTGCCCAGTAGCGGTTATCAAATTGTCATGTGAAAATTCTGCAATTGGTAACAAATTTACCCAATCATTCTGCCTATAGGATATGAACAAGCACAAATACTGTTCTACTTCTTGGCTAACGTGCTCTGTTTGTCCATCTGTTCTGGGGTGATACAAGGTTGACATTGACCATTTTGTGCCTAATCTTTTTGACACTTCTCCCATAAACTTGGAAAAAAACTGTGTTCCTCTATCTGATATCACTTTCTTTAGTGTTCCATGATGTTTCCACACATTTTTCAGGAATAGATCAGTGATTCCTTTTGAGGTTACTTCTTTCCATAATAAATCATTCATCAGTCTGGCAATGTCTGAGAACCCAAAGATAAATCTTCTGTAGAAGTTGGTGAATTCCATCAACACTTGGATGTCTTTAACACGCTTGGGAACAGGCCATTTCATTACTCCTTCTACTTTCACAGGGTCCATTTGAATACCACCCTTCTTCACAATTAACCCAAGAAACTCAACTTCTGACTGTTTGAGGCTATACTTTTCAGGCTTCAGATACCAGTCATTCTCTTTTAGTCATTTCAGTACCTCTCGTACAACCTTCTGTTGTTGCTCCCTATTGCCATTTGTGAACACGAGGATATCATCGATATAGACCACTATGGTCTTTCCCTTAATTAAATCTCTGAATATCTTGTTCATCAAACCAAAGTACATTATGGTTGGTTTGTGGTGACCAAACAGCATTTTGAAGGCCGCCATCCACTCATCTTCTTCTTTCATGTGAATATAATTGTACCCCCATCTTACATTCATCTTGGAGTATATTGTGGTACCAGTTAAAGCATCAATCAAATCTTGAGATCTCTGTAGCAGGTATGCATTTTTAACTGTCTTCTCATTGAGCTTTCTATAGTCCATCACCGGTCTTAACTTGCCATCTGTTTTGGCCACAAAGAAGAAAGATGCTGCCACTGGAGATTATGAATCTCTTATATGTCCCAGTGCAGTCTTGGCTTTTAACCAATCTTTCAAAGTGTTTATCTCCTTAGATGACAAGGGGTAGGGTTTCGCATTTGGTGGAAGATTGCCATCGTCTTTAAGATCTATCGCATGATCCCATTTCTTTCTTTCAGGGAAGCACTTAGATTCCTCCTCTGAGAAAGCTCCCAGGTAATTGTGAAGCCAATTGGGAACCATATCTTCAACTGATCTCTTCACCTTCATTGCTTCTTCTGAAACCTTCGGCTCCATGGCAACCAAGGCTTTGTATCTTATCTATTCTGTTGGATCTTCCTCATCTTCTGCCACTTCAACCGTCACCCTGTTCTTCAGGTCCTCTTCGTCATCATCCTCTGTCAGAATCAGATCGGGCAAAGTGCCTCTTACTTCTTTTCTTTTTTCTTGGTTGAATATTCTCTTCTCTTTCTTCATCATACATTTACTAGGACAATGTGTGAGGGAGAGTGTTCCAATCCACCTCAGGGTTGTGATATCTTAACCAGTTGATTCCAATAATTACATCATCACTGCCAATATCTGTAACCATGAATGCTGCCTTGTTCTCTTCATGGTTTCCGCTCTTTAGACATGACTCAGCAAAGTGAGTCATCGATCCAGCTGCGTTCAATGAGCTGTCAATATTTTTAACAGGAAGAGGTCTCAATAATTTATGATATCAAACATTGTGTTTCTTTATGAATTTTTCTGATATAAATAATGTTGAGGCACTGCAATCCACTAGTGCCTTGACTTCTGCTTGCCGGCTCTTTTTTTTAGAGTAACCAGAATGTAAAAGTGCTCTGATTTTGTTTTGAGAAACACTTCTTCAATGTCCACATAATTTGATAGTGTTGAGTATTTATTGTTAGGATCTAAGCTCTCAGTCTTTGTCCTTTTTATTATTTCTGCCTTGTGTGGTTAACCACTTTTCAAACCACCATAGCACCCCCACTAACCTCTTGGCTTCTCCCAACTTAATCACCAGGGCTATCTCTTGCCCATATCTGTTGACAACTAAGTCTCAAACCATTTCAGAGGCTTCCCCATGTATACTCTACCATCGTCCATATTCAACCAATCACTGAACCACTTTGGTGGAACCTTCTGGTCTTGAATTGGAATTTTCTTCTGGCAGTTCTTAGCCAAATGGCTCTTCTCTCCACAATTTCTGCATTCAAAGACATGGCTAAATCGGCAATTTCACACTGAACCAGCAATTGCCAATATCTTGAAAGAATTTGCAAAGAATCTGAGAGGTAAACAACATAGTACCCATTATATTCAGGAACCTGATTTACTAATGCCTGTGAGTAGCTGCTCATAAGGGCTACTCTGGAAAAGGAATAATGATGATAAAGATCAATATGGAAAAGGTCTATTCTAAAGTAATACTGAGCGGTCCCCAATATCTTATCGGATCTATCACTGGCTCAGGGTCAAGGGGTTCCAGTAATATCCCACACTGACACTTCCTTTATCTACTGACTACAAAGGATATGTAAACTATACCTGTTCAAGTGGGAAAAACTAGGGTCACTGCAATCTCCATTTTGAGGGTCCAAACCTAGGACAAGTTATCACTCTTCTAGCTGAAGCTTACAAGTGTGAGTCTCACTAGGGAATGCCTCTAAATTCTTATAGGTCAAAAGCAGTATTGCGAACCACTAGACAGTTTCACTATTGACTCAAAGTGGATGCCTATGTGCATACAAAGAAAAGGGTAATTGTAAAAGGAAAACTATAGTAATGTAGAGCAGGCAGGGTTTTGGGCCAGCACTCTAAGTTGTAGTGAGACACCTAATGTCGTCAACACCTCCGTCTACTGGTGGCTGCAATGTACGGCAGAGCCTGGTAGAGGTCTACCAACTACGAAAGGTGTAAAGTATGAAGACGCTCAAATGAGCAAGGAAAAAGGTTCATAAATCAAAGGTCTCAGCTTATTAGGGCGGGCAAGATGAAATATGTAATGTTTCCAAATCATTAACTTAGTGTCTCTCTATGTATGCCATGACACTCAACACATTGTCACATAATTGTCCACCTACATTCTCAACTGCACATTATAATCATTTTTTCCTGTAAAAGGTGCAGGCTAGCATGGTTCATGCTTATATCATCTAAATATTGTGAATGAATCTTACCTCCAAGTCAGTAGCAGTGCCCATCAGCCATGAATCAAGTTTGTTGTGCCATCTAAGGACTGTTAGATCTGCCTGTCAAAATCCTCATATATGTTATGCTTGGTGTTGGTTAGACATCTTAATGTTCAAAGATCCAAGTAAAGTCAATGTTCTGATGAAGATGAAGCTAGATTGCAGGCCCTGGTCTGTGTAGGTCAAGTTAAAGATACAAAGTATAAAGAGTAGAGTATATATAAGAGTATTAAAACTGAGTCTGAATATAAATAGTGAATGAGAATAAAAGAAGAGAATCATATGATAGAATGTAATGAAATGTGATAGAATAATGAGTAATAAAAAGGTGTGATGGGTGAAAAGATAGAACTGTAATATTACCCCTGTTTTAAGGGTAGTAAGCCCAGATTACTATAAAAAGTTAAAGTCAATGTGATTGTTTGTAAGAAAATAGAATGTCTGATGCATTACCCAATTGTTCTTCAGTCATCCATTTGTTCTCAGAACTCAGGAATTCCTTCCATTTGATGTGATAGGAACATCAATGTGTTGTACCATGATGTATGATGATTACTCCTATCTCATACTCTTTTTTTTGATCTACAATATCAGGTGGTGGTGTAATATGATTTGGGCTGTGTATGTTGTTTTCTTTGAAAGGAGAAATAAGGGCAGCATGAAATACTGGATGAATGCACCATTGACTAATAAGTTTTAATTTATATGTGATGGCCAAAAGGACTTAAAGGATAGTGAATGGTCCTTCACGTTTCAGGGCAAGTTTCCAATTAGGATATTCAAGATGAAGGTTTTTGGTTTTGAGCCAGACTTTATCATCTACAGAGAATGGTACAAATTTAGACGTCATTCATTGACACATAGTGTTATGAGCAAGTTCATGAGCAGCTAGTGCTTCATTGCATGCTTGATTTAGCAGAAGAAGGCATTGTTCAATATTAGGGATGTTGGATTTAGAATGTGAATTGGGAAGGTGTTTTGGGTGATAGCCCATGTTAAGATAAAATGGAGATGTGCTGTATGCCAAGTGATGTCATGAGTTATGGATGAATTCGGCTAAAGGGAGCATGGTGTCCCAACCAGTTTGATCATTGGCACAGAAGATCCGAAGATAGACTTTGAGTTTTTGGTTAACTTGTTCAGTCTCTCCATGACTTTGAGGGTGGAAGGCTGTGGAAAGGGAATTCTTGTGTCCAAGGAGTTTTCTGAGTTCGAGTTGGAATTTAGAAGCGAATTAGGAGCCACAGTGTGATATAAGTTTATTATATAGTCTGTATTGAGAGAAAACTTTAGAAAAGACAATGTTCACAACTCCTTCAGAGTCAATGAAGTTAGCAAATATGTTTGCTGCTTTCTGTATCAATATGCCGTAGGTCAAGTAATACTGGTGATCTGACAGGATATGTTTGTCAGTGAGAGGGGATTCAGATACATCTGTAGAGAATATTCCGAAAGTGTGTTTGCCTTTGATATAGGCAATCAATACATCATCAGGTATAACATCTGTTTCATTAGTGTAGTATTTGGTGGATAAGAGGTCAGGGATTTTGTGAGAAAAGGATTCTGGAGTGGTTTCACAAGCAGGATCCCACTCCTCATCAGAACTTTCCTTTTGTTTAATGGCATCTTCATCTTTTACTTCTTCTAAGACTGTTCATTCATGTAAGCAGATTTCTTGATTGGTCCAGTTGATATCTGGGTTTTTTTTTTTAGCCAATCCATTCCAAGAATTGTGTCTTCCCCTCTCAAGGAGGTGATGAGGAAGTGTGTTTTCATGGGAATGTTATGGGTTAAGAAATAGAGTTTATAGTACTGTGTTATTCTTCCATTTTTATTGAGTGTTCCATCCACATTTCATATGGGTATGGGCTTATTGAGTTTATGAGTTTAGATATTGTTTTGTAAAATGAATTTTTTGTGAATGAACTCTTCTTCAGTGCCTAAATTGATTAGAGTGGCCACTTTGGTGGTTTCTGGGGTTTTAGTGGAGCAAATGTATCAGAAAACCTAGATTTTTTCTGATTTATCTGCAGGGCCTGATACCAGGACATTCAGCACTATCAGACATCAGACACTGTCTGATATCAGAGAGGTCCACTACTGGTATCAGATATGTGGGTCTGATTTCAGACACCAAATCTAACTGACCTGAGGCCAGTTATATGTCTGATGTCAGACATGTCAGGTCTGCAGTCAGACAAATATCTGAGATCAGACATTTCAGACAGTTTGGTTAAAACTGAAGAAAATAATTATTGCATGTGGCAGAAGTTGAGCGCATAACTTTCAAAGTACTAGGTAAGTCATGTGACCTATTCACATGGCTTCGAGCATCATTAACCACTTAGCCATAAGACCTTTCTGATATACAACTACAAATTATACATATACCACACTCTACTGGACTTAGAAATATTTTTTGTTTTACTTCTTCAACAATTACTTTATCATCTCTCTATCTCAACAAAATTTTTGAGATTAATTGAGACAAGTCTATCACTAGTTTTATCCTGTTCATTTGTTGACATTGAAGCAAGATATATGTTAAATAAAAATGTATTAGTAATCTGAGATGTCTGATACAGTCACTCAAAAAAGGATTGTACCAAAATGTTTATCTGTATCTCTGCAACAACACTATATTTTCTAGTTATGTGCAATCTAACATTATAGTTCAGAACCTGCTCACAATAAAAGCACAATATTGAAAATGCCACTTTTAACTACATCACCATGTTATTTTGGGTTCTAGGTCATTTCAGAAGAATACAGGGCAGCTGATTCTGAATAACTTTCATTAAGAAATAAATACACAACTGTGGTTGAAAAGTAGCAGGCAAACCTAATACTAATGATCTTGGTAGATCTGACAAACTGTTACATCTGGTATTACTCAATAACCTGACTGTCTGATGTCTGATGAAGCTGATATGTCTGTGAATCTGATGTCTGATTTGTCTGACCATGCTGATGGCCTATATGGTCTGTGACTCTAACCTCTGTTGTGTCTGAAATCACTGATCTGCCTATTTACCTAATGTCTGAAGTATCTGATTAGACTGATAGGTTTGTCTGACTGCATGCTGATGGTGCTGATATGCTGATTTGTCTTTTTAGTGTCTGATATCAGAGCAGTTGTCTGATATCAGATTCATCAGACTGATTCAGACATCTCAGATACATCAGGAAAAATCTAGGTTTTCTGATGTGGTGAGTGGAATACACATAGAATTATGATCACCAATGCTCTGTACTAAAAGTCCTACTCTGGGAGACTCTGACACTGGTGCAGGTTCCCATTCTAAAAATCCTTATCTTCCCACTCCTCTTTTTCTTCAGTTTCTTTACCTGGTGTGCTTTGAACACCTTTCATTCCAAAAACTCCTGGTATTCAGCATCCTCTTTACCAGAGTTGGATGTGGAGTTAGTTTGAGTCTTCCTGGCAGTAGTTACTGTAGGATGGTTCAGGTAATCTTTGATCAGGCCTTTCTTGCCGCACTTGAAGCAGAGGCTGCCTTTCTTCCTTCTCATGTCACATGACTTTCTCATGCCACCCTGGTCCATGTTTAGAAATTGGAGTTGAAAACCTTGATACTAATGGTCTTTGTTGTACTGTAGAAATATGAGTCTAGTATTTAGTCAACACACTTTGAAGAGAAATAGTGGGAGATAAATACATCTTGAGAGTTTCCAGGGATGTATGGACAAACTCGAGGACCTCGATAACATTGTAATACAGCTCACTGATGAAGTAAATTAATTTACATTGCAGAGTTCATAATCAGTTCAATTGCAGCTACAGACAGAAGGACTCACTCAGGCAAACTGTACAGGAACATTTTTGTTTCTGATAAATTTTTTGTATGGCAGAATTACATCACTTATTTCTTTCTATCTTGCATGAAATCGTTCAGTTGCACAATCGAAGCATCAGTCATTCAGTAATCTCTGCGATCAAAATCATCACCTGGAAGATTATGTAGCGGGAGGTCAATTGACTGAAAAAAAATAATTACAATGAATAAGAATGGAATGGGAATAAAGTATTTCATATGAAGAAAAGAATATGTCAGGTGATATGTTGTAACAGGGGAGCCGACCACCCTCTGGTATAATTCAGTGGGTGGGAGAGGCATTTTGTTGTGTGAGTAGTTCATAAACCCCTCATGGGAGTTTTATCATTAAATGTAGAATTAAAATGCACACAAACTATCTGTCATATTCTATGTTGATCTTGATCCACAAACCTTGGTTGAGTGAACAGAGCGGATTGTAGGGTAGAGAAGAGCAGTTGGTCAAGCAATTAATAGTTTTGATATGCTACAGTGACTCACAACATAGTTCCTGGTGTAGCAAAGGTCAGAGGTCCTATAAAGTGGTGTAATGTTTGGCAGTGCTTATGCCTCTTCAGACACAGCATGCAACAAGAGGCTCATTTTGGCATCTGCTACATGCAACTGATCTCACAATAAAAATATGTGTCCCCACATGCCAAAGTTGTTCTTCTACTTGCATTGTTAGTACTCCATTCAGCCAGCTATGATCCTCTACTCCTGTTAAGGTCGTACTCTCGTAGGATCAGATCTGAAGGACTTCGGCCTTAGCTCGTGCGCTGTGCCCCTTTCCCAAGTACTGTCCCTTATTTCAAAGTGCTAACGATAACACGTCTGAAGGTCCGGACGGGTCTCATAGTATATCTGGATGTTTTCTGGATATTGGAAACATGTATAAGGCTAATCCGGACGTATCCAAACTAGAAACTAACAGAGTAAAGACTACCCGAAGGCAGAGCCAAGGATATAGACTATCGGAATCTATCCAAAGTCTCGGAGGGTGACAAGAGTATGAAGGACTCAAGTCTGGAGGACAGAAAGAGGACAAACTAATATGATATTCGAACTGAGGTACTACAGGACATATACACAGGCTTATATACTAAGAGGTTAATGAAACAATAAGTAAGCAGAGGTCCGAAGGCTATGTACGAAGCATGTGCAAAGGTTATCAAACGCGAGTCGGAAATGAAGCATAGTCTAACGGATCAGTAATCATACCGGTAATAAGTATAACTGAAACACCGGAAATAGGGAATACTGAATAGGCTGTGTTTAACATTAAATGAATAGGAAATGAAATAGGAAGCTTATTGGATATCAGATCGGAAGCATCAGACCGGACCGGATCTCAGGGTCCAAAGTCCGGAAGAGAAGCATGAATATATGGGATATGACAACTCCACGACCTGCATTGTCAAATCCAACGAGGTAGTGGACCTAAAGAGAACACATCAGAGGTGAGTGCACAAGTCACTTTACCATTTGTATGTAGCACACCAAAATGAACCACATGGACAGGTTTCTAGGTAAGGAGAATTATGTTGAATATAACAGAATTTCTAAGACCCTTGTGTGGCACCTATGAATTAAGGCATAAACAATCACACAGCACTGAAGTTCTTAGAATAAATGCCATACTATTTGTCAACGAGCAAGAGGTCATACAAAAATAACATTTGCTTTGGGTGATACTATTGAAAAAACATAATTAGAGTATTAAAAATGGCTTTCTGTCACCAAATGGTGTGCTGTCAAGCCCTGCATTACCATAAAACCAATCAATATTTCAGGTGTTTGCTAGTGCTTGTCTGGGAGCATGGCTTTAGAGCAAATTCTCTTCCAACATTATTGTAATCGGCATACCCATTTCAGATGTCACTCAATAATAAACATTGATGTCCTTGCAAAGGAATAAATTAGCACTCGTTATTGAAGCAAATATTTATCAAAAAAGACATACATTCAGTTGGTTGTGGCAGCCTTACTCTTTCCTTGGCCAATTCCCAGATCCGCATGTCTCCCTGTCCTAACTTGGCCCAGCTCATTCACTGCATAGGAAGCAACACAACTCAAGGATCATGGATTCCATATTTGTTCAACCACATTGTTACATGTCTATGTGTTTCACTGACCCACAACCCAAGCACTCACAGCATTGTACTACTGACAAGGTGCTTCACTAATTCAACAATCAATTTCCCATGACTAGATCCACGATGATATGAGTCAAAGACTGAAAATATTCTAAGCCAGTGTATGGTTCTGTGATTAACAATTCATTGTTGCTGTCGAGATGTGTGAAATCATGGAAAACATTGCATTGTTGGATGGCTGTTATACAATTGATGTCCATGACAATGCTCAATGACTTTAATGGTAGTGAATCCAGGGCATGCAGGAGACACAATGTATCTTCAATGAATGCTTTGGTATCAACTGCAAGTGATAGGTATCTGATATGTTTGCAAAGTCCTAGCAGGTTGATTAATGTAGACTCATCTACAGAGCCAAAGATACAAATAAACTTGATCGATCTTTGGGTAAATTCCATGGGAATTGGACGCAAATGCATGCATGAGAGGAATTGCTTGGCTCTGTTTTCACCATGGAGTATGATGCTGCTATATAATATTTGTTCCATCCTGCCGCAGTGGTCACTGAGTTAAACATTGTTTTTTGTGATTATAAAAGCCAACTGCTTACTGTGGATGTGTGTGCCAAGAGACACTCAAGTTTGAGGCCACATGCCATCTCTAATGACTAGCAAGAGTCAGTATACTTTGCAATATTTCCAGTGAAAGTTGAGGAATCATGATTGATGGGGTGGGCCAACATAATATAACTACTATTGCTATATATCCTCAACATAAAAATGCATGTTATGCAGTTTTTCTATAGTGCTTAACATGTAATAGCCTTCATGTTTGGTCCATTGCATGCCACCTTCATTTAGCCTGTCATGGACTGCACCCATAGTCAGTGTAGTGGGACATTGTTCCACATATCAACCACATACCTATATTCAAATATACATGGTAAATAGCATGTATGGTGCACATAGTGCAATTGTCTGAGACCTCTATGGAAAATTGCTCAAGGAGTGTATGAGGAGATACTGCCTGCCATACCTCCCATTCATGTAGCCACATCATTATGTAATTCATGCAACATCTTGTTAAAAATAAGGTTAAAAACAACTGCAACACATGTTTATCCAGATATCCAATGACCATGTTGCCTGAATAGAATGGACCTACTGTAGTCCCCATGGTCTAAATGCTTGCAAGAGTGTTTTGAACAAAAATGATGTCATTGTCTTACATATGTGTTTCACATTCATTATATTATTGATGACTGAGTGGCACATTTGAACATCAACCACCACCACCACCACCACCATGGTCTGTCAATTTCCACTGGAAATCTTGCAAAAAATATTGTCTCTCACCTGTCGCTTCCCACCAGATGCCACCAGAATAGTGAGGGTGTCAAGTCGGACACATCCATGGTAAGGATATCATTCAATGTTGTAAATATTGTTTTATATTGATTGTCCTGGAAGAATTGAAAACTGATGTATCAACAGATCGATCTTTCTGAGGAATACAAAATGAATGATTTCATGGCATGTCTTCGGCTGTGTCTAGTAGTGCCACAGCTCGGCTATGGTTTACTCTGGTTTGGTATTCACAGCTATGTCAGAAGTTCGGCAATCCCCATGAGCCAAACCATTGATTCATCCCTTGGTTTGACTCATTAGCCATATGAATCAGTTGCAACTTTCATAAGCCAAAAATTGATGAACTGCGGTTCGAACCACTTTAAGCCAGCTTAAGCCAGTTCAAGCTGAAATACAAATGTGGCAGTTGGGTGTTTTTCTTGTTGTGTCTTACCTGTCTCAGACTCTCAGTGGTGTTATATTTTTCTACTATTGTATACACCATGGATAAGGTCCCTGTTTGAGTTGATGGAAGGTTTAGGTTAGGAGACATTTTTGGATCTGGTTCATACGGTATGTTATTCACGTAGTAAGTACTGGCTACATATTGATTCTGATTCAACATTTGGACCCTATTTAGCTGTTGTGTATCGTACACAGAACATTATCAAGGATGTTGCAGTTGCCATCAAACTGGAACCCATCGTCCACTCATCTTCTGTGCAGCGTGAATACAATATGCTGAAACACCTTGAAGGCAGTGTTGGTATTCCCTGTGACATCTGGCTTGGTAGGGAATCAATGTATCATGCTCTTGTTCTCGACCTCCTTGGGCCATCACTTCACAATCTCTTCCTTGCCCATAACCAAAAATTCAGCCTTGACATGGTTGTAAATATAGAAGACCAGTTAGTCAGTCAGTGTGTAGGCCATCACATTTGCATATTGCTAATTCTTCTCCCAGCTTTCACGTCTTGAATATATCCACTCCCATAATTATGTTCATGGTGATATTAAACCACAGAATGTTGTTGTGGGGCTTGGCGATTTGAAAGACACTGCCTTCATTATAGATTTTGGCATTGCAAAGGAATTTTGGAACACAGCAACCAGTCTCCATATACCGTTTCACCAAGGCCAATGTCTCACTGGCACTCCAGCATTTTCTTCTATCAATACACACTTAGGAGTTGAACCGGGTCATCGTGATGATCTTGAGTTGCTTACTTACATGTTGATATACTTCTTGCAGGGCTCCCTTCCATGGTTAACCAACAATGAAGAAAAACTTTCCAGCTCTTCCATACTTGAGCCCAAAGTGGATACAACCATCGAAAATTTGTGCTGTGGCATTCTTGTTGAATTCACAATGATTCTCATTTATACACACTCTCTCACATTCTCAGAAGGTCCTGATTATAATCACCTTCATTCGTTGCTTCATGTCCTTTGTTCTGCACTAACTGTGTGCATACTGGGTTTAAACCAGCCTGATGTACCTGTTATAACTCCATCTTTCAGTGAATCCTGGGTAATCAAGGCAGTGTCTCCATGCCCACTGCCTTGCAGATCAACTCGCATGTGAGTAGTCCGTTCATGTTCCTACTTTCTGAACTAACATAATTGCAAGTTTATGCCTGTGTAATGGCATCCCATTGCATGCAACTACTTCTTCAACTCCACACCATAAAAGACTAGTCATTAGATTGTGACGCTGTTGAATACCTGTACACTAATGACACTGTATAGCATTATTTATTATTTGTACATGGTATGTGACATAATAATAGTGCAGCACCTTTTATTAATATTAAGTTTTCTCCAATCCCTACACAACACCCTTCACAACTCATGAGTCATGAGGCACCCATGGGCCATGGCAACTTCCTTGACCATCAGAATCTCCATTTATATGACTCAACAAATACTTATTGATGACCTGACTTTTGATTCACTCAACCATTCAATCATACTTGAAGTTGAAAGGAATGTGCCAATGTACTGCTCTCATTTTGCTTGTAGTTTGGGAGTCAGGAATCAATCAATTGGTTAATCAGTACTGAGCCTTGCATGAAGTATTCATGAGTTGTGGGTTGTGATTGCGAGTCTCATGCTGATTGTTCTTGGGGCTTTTCCATCAGGGACTTAGGATCACTATGGCATCAGCATGTTCTGGGGTTTCCCCAGATGAAGATATATAATATATTGAATCATTTTCATTGCCAGTACCACCAATATGCCTCCTTGATGCAAGAACAATTTCCAGGTTGCAGCCTGAGCCACTGGTGTTACTCCCATTGCTACACCTGTTTCTCCTATCCCTGTGGCTGCTTCTGTTACTCCCACTCCCACTGTTGCTCCCACTCCTGCTATTGCTCCTGTCGCTGCTACAGTGAATGCAACTATCCTTTGTAATCCTCAAAGGCACTGTCAGCTTCCTCTCAGATTTAGGCAGGACAATGGAGATGAAAGGGGAATTCTTTGACCTTGAGAATGTCTCTGGGGATGAAGAAGATGAGGTGGTTGTCTCACCTGCACCCATAGTTAGACCTGCTGCAAGCCATAGCCCACTGCAGACCGCTATGAATACGGCCATGACTACTGCCATAACTGACCCTCTGGCCACTAGTGGCTGGGTAAAACCGCCTAAATCCTCTGCTGATATTCACTTCTTCTTCAGATAGGATCCTATCACTCATTGCAACATCTGCAAAGCCTGTGAGTGAGTACTTGTCTAAAGTCTATCTTTTTTTCTAACATCCTTTGCCAGAAAAATTTACGATCTTGATGATACTTACCATATTGCATCATACATTTCTAGTACAAGCACTTCAACTCGTCGTACACATGCCTTCACCGAGCATACTGACATTTACTTGGAGGAGGCAGAGCATCAGCACTGGCATGTCCTCCATAAATCATCACAATTGAAGACTTTTCTGGATGAGGGCTGGATGATCGCGACCATGCATCAAAGGCTGAAGGATCCAACTTACACACTAGACTCACTCGGTACTCTTCCCAGTCCTGGCTTACACCCTGGAACCAGCCTAACCAACTACCCGACTTCACTCTTCAAGCTCACTCCTTCTACTAACTACATATTCATAAGCACCAGCTACTTTGTCTTTGTCTTTGTGAGACTTACACTAATTGGGAGATTGTCAGTTTATTACCAGTGCTTCAGTGACCGAGCCTCAATGCACGTATAAAGAGGTCACTTCCAGACAGTGAGAAATGGCTTGTAAGGATTATCTCAACAATTTAAGCATACTGATGATGCACCAATCTGTGGTCGAGCATGGCCCATCACCCTGTACCAGAGTCTGCACATGATAGGCTTGGTTCCACCTTGCTTGATGTTGGGATCTGCTGCCACTGCTGCAAATTCAGTCAAGGGTGCTGGTACTAGTGTAAGTTCGGGTTGGACTACAGGCCCAAGCATCACTGCGACTGCTACTGTTACTGCAGGCATGGGATTAGGTACAGGCAGTAGCAGAATCATTGGTAACTTTAATTATATTTCAATTGAAAGGGCTTTTAGGAAGGGTTATACTTTGAATGTGTACTAATTCCATGTTTACAGGCAGTGCACAGTGCTACAACTACCACATGACTGCAACCTGCACTTCATGTTTACATCTGACTCCTGGTAAATGTAAGTATTCATTGTAAACCAAGCAAAGATGCAGATACTCACCACACTATCTCTCTTGCTCCTGTTCCCACTCCCGCTTTCGCTTTCAACCCAACTTCTTCAACACCACACCTAGCCATTTTTGTATTCTTGTTCTTCTTGAAGCTTGCAACCATGATAAGTGCTGCCGTACAGCTATCTCAACTTAGCTTTCTGAACGTTGGTTTGAGAATTTCACCTACATTTGCTTGTGGACCCATACTGACTTGCAATTGATGTCAATCATCAATGTCCGTTCAATAATGATTTTAGAGTATCTCAGGACTCTGGCTAGTTTTGAGTCGAGCTTGATCACCCTGGAGCTTTTGAGTTGTATGTGTATATTTGTATCTCCAAGTAGCTTACAGTTGTCTCTTACATTTTCCTCACTGTCTGTAGCTTCAGACATGAAAAACAGGTGGCCCTCCTGCTTGGTGATTGACTGCCAATTCTGAATCTCCCAGATTATAACTACGATTGACCAGTCCTGCTGATATGAGATCTGGACCTGCAAAAATTGTGCGTCTCTCATTTGTGAACTCTCTCTCTCACTTTTCTGACTCATGGTTCCTATCATGCTCATCTCAGTGTCGCTCTACCCCTCCTTTGGCAATTCCCTGCTACCTCAGTCTACAAGTGGGTCTCATACCTCATGGTAGATTCGCTACCCTCATAGTTGGCTGTGTTGATCGATCAGTTGATCGGTCCAGACTCTACATGGTATTGCCCATACAATGACTGTTGTACCCTATCTCACTCCTCTTTCTTTAGCTACCACCATGAGCTTGTGTCTCACCTCTCATACCGTCATTCATGATGTATGCCCATTTTTGCCCTCGCCAATGAGGATATGTTGCAGGTGCTCCAGCTGGTTTGGAGAACAGATGAGGGACAATGGATTGTGGTTGGTGGTGCAGATTGGATGATATGTGTTTGGGACGTCGAGAGTGGGCATGCATTGTACAAGGTTAGTGTCATCCCATTTGACTTCTTACATGCAACTTACCATCTTTTTAGCTGCTGGTATCAGAACACAGGAACAAGCTGTTAGACATTTTCGAAATTGTGAGTGTACTGTACTTTGTGAACTTCCCTGCTCACTCTATGTAGGGTTCACATCAAAGGTCGCATTGAAGCTTTTCAAGAACACTTGACTTGCTTCAACCCTATCAGTGAGCCAGCTTTAGCTCCATCCATATCTATTCTTATGCCATCTGTGCCTACTGAGTTTAAGAGTGCCCTCAAACCAGAAGGTATTGATGTCGATGGCCCACTTGAGCCAGAAGATACTGACATATTGGCTGAGACCCTAATTGTACCTGTCAGTGATGATCTGGCCTTGATAAGCCCTCGACATTGCAACTGGATACCTTAACCTCTACTACTCTGACGCTCAATTGTGCAGATGCACCATACACTCCCTCTGTGCACACCAGTCACCTCAATAATACATCAACCCCTTACTATGCTAAGGTAGTTTCAGTCTTGAAGAGTGTATTTGGGCTGACTTCCTTTAGGCAAAACGAACTTGAAGCTATCAATGCCACACTGGACGGAAAGGATGTCTTTATCCTAACACCCACCAGTAGTGGGAAAAGTCTTTGTTATCAACTTCTGACAGGCTGTAAGAATGGTAGGACCCAGTGAGTAACATTTGTCATATCACCACTTGTTGCACTCATCGCCGATTAAGTGGCCTCCTTGCAAGAGAAGCATGTTAATGTTGACTGTCCAAGAACTGTAGACGACTCGCAGGATGTCATGTATTGCCTTCAAAGCCAGCAAAAACACGACATTTGCTATATCACTCCTGAAAAGCTATGCAAGAGCAATGTCATGCAAGATATCCAAGCTCATTGCCACCACCTCAGATGATGGAACTGTAGTATGTGTGTGGCAGGGTGGCAAAGATGGTTTGAAGAGCAGCATTGTAGTGTTTGAACTCGGATGTCCAGCAACAAGTGTTGCATGGAGTGTGGATGGGCTGAACCTTTATATTGGTGCACTAGACAACAAAATTTATGTATATGACTTATGCAAGGGCAAGCAGGTTTATGCCTTGACTGGTCATACAGATGTTTGCGTTATCACCCAATGATGCCTACCTCCTCTTGTCAAGCTTATGCTATAATGTTCAACACATCATTGGATCTTTTGTAATTTATAAATATTATATTTTAAATATGGCCGGAGCCTGCTTGAGCTAGCTTGAAGGCCATAAACACGGCTCCATGGACTGGACCAGACCATAAATAACATAAGCTATAACTAGTTACATAGCTCTGCTAACTACAGCTCTGCTCACGGCTAGAGCCAGACATAAGCTGGAACTGTGGCAACACTAGCTGTGTCCTATGCCAGTTCGATTTGCAAAAACAGCCATAACTTTGTTTTGGCTAGATAGTCATGTAGATGCCTCAACCATGTTGGAAATCCTCTCCCTTTGCAGTGGCATTAAACACCTTGAGTTAATAATTTGCATATCTCCCATACCAGATGAATTATTAGTGATATGGCTCGTATTGGATCATATGCCACTCAGGTCCTTGGCCCTTTACATGAGCATGAACTTCCTCAAGTCCATTGATACATTCAGCGGTCTTGGGCACATTACACATGTCAATCTCATGGACAGTGAGATGCTCACAAAGGCCAATATGTGTTTAGACATCCTACATTCTTTATTTCATGTCTCTGTTATGCTTGGTGTTCATTATTCTGAGCCAGTTGCCATTTTCTATCTTGTCACAAATGCATGCCTATGTGTCATAGCCTTTCACATGAAAGATTTGCACATAGACATTGAATCATTCCTAGCAGCATCAGAAATCCAAGATCAAAGAATCATATTATTGCCTACCAGGATAATCAAGTGGTGTGGAATAGGGCAGAGGGAGACATTATTTTGGGACTACCTAGATAAGTGTCTCAGGCAACCTGAAGCTCAGAATAATACATGCATTCCTGTATGAATCTCCAGTAGTTCACCATAAGGGATTTTGACAGCAGTGCATCATTGTTTGTCCGAGGAGTTAATCATGGGAATTGCACTAAGTGCAGGCAAGTCGACCTTGGATATGATATGGAAGTCAATCTTGAAGAAGATGTTGAAAGCGATCCAGAAAGTAGTACTGGAAGTGATTCAGAAGGTGATCTAGACAACAATAATGTAAGTGAGGCTGACAGTGATCCTGGCTCAGGGTCAGTCCAAACATATATTATATTGAGGACAAAGCTGAATAGTGAGTGAGTATTTCATGGAGACAATGATTAGATGTTGACCCAAACAGATGTTACCAGTTGTCCCTAGTTGTTTGTCACACAATTTTATCTTGGGACTCATTGGGGATGAGGACTGGTACACCTGTATTGAACACCATCCTACAACTCATTGTAAAGGCAACATTGAAGGCAATCATGCAGGAAATACTAGAAGTGATTCCCAAGGTCAACTAGGCAGTGATATAGAGAAAGATTTATTCCAAACTTATAGCATGACAATTTTGAGTGCTTCATAGGGAAATCACAGTGTTTCTATGTAACACTGCAAGGGTTGAGGCTGAATACATGTACATTATGGCATTCACCAACAAGAACTACTATACATTCAACAATGCCTAAACTGTTCCTCCAAAATCATGACTCTGACAGTACATCTGCAGTATTTAGCATCCAGAAATCAATTGTGTATCATGACATTATGTACATCCACCTATTCATAATAACATCATCCAATAAATGCGCCACATATGGTAAGAATCAAAAGAAACACTCTCCTTTCATCGTTTCTGTTACTGTGAATATAATCACAAGTTATAAATGACACAACATGATTGAGCAGACACAGAATCCTACAACTGGAGCAATGATTTCATTACTTTGTTGAGATCAGCCCTGTCAACAGGATCTCCACAGATGAACTGGTCACTCTTGTATAACAAATGGTTTGCTGACACCCACTGTAAAACTCCAAAATACCCAAGAACAATATCAGAGATATCAAAGCTAAAGTCTGCAGTTTCTGTATCCCTTGCTAAGTGTCGACTGCTTCCCTTTGTACAATATCCCTTAGATTGTGTAGTCATCATACAAAGGCTAAGCAGAGGTCATGTAAATAACACTGATGATCTGGTAAGTATAAGTTGAATATCAACAGGATAATAAATGCCTAGATATACTTGGAGACAAGTAAGGAATAGCTATAAGCATCCAGTGGACAGTCTCCAATGTATGTTCAAGGACCTGGTTGGTTTTTTGAGTCAGCAACTTCTGTGTCAATATATCATGCAAGCTCAGTAAGATTCATGCAGGCATAGTGGTAGAAATGGCCACCTATGGCAAATGAGGCTACAGGAGTATACACTGAATGCATCGTACCAGGTGGTTGTATTCTGAAGTTTGTAGAGTTGAGCTATTGAGCTGAAATAACATAAATGCCTTCCAGAATGTTGCCAGCCATCAGCATTATCACCTCAGCATCACAGTTAGCCTTCAACCACATCTTGTGAACTGTGAAGTTGGCCAGCCATGTGGCAATGTTTTGAAGATGATTGTGGTCATCCTGTCAAGACTTTGGTCTAATAATGTCCCAGAACTTGACCCTCACTTCCATTCATACCCATGTTAATGTTCCCACCATGTCATGATGTAGATACATTAAGAATCTAGCATGATGGGCCATACCCCATCCTTTGATAGTGAAATTGTGGGGATGTACGTTTGAAACAATCATAACACTGTGGGTCATTTGATTCCAGCCATGGACCAGGTCATGGTCAATGTTTCTGAACAGTGGTCTGAATTAGATGATGTCTTGTTGACAACATCAAGATACATAAATATTACCTTAGAGATTTAGATATAGCAACTTGTGTAAGTGGGAGATCCAGGATACATTGAATCTTGTTTGGGTCATTCATAGATTCTAAGAACGATTCAATTGTACCATTTCTTGTGGGATGGACATAATCTATGAATCAAATCATCATATTTGAATTAAGGATCAATCAAGCAGAGAGAGACAGCATTTGACATAATGTTCACCACAAATACAGACTGGCCAATGTGGAGAGATCACAAACTTCTCATCTAGGTAGTCCTATGTGATGCTTCTATGCAGTGTCTCATGAGCTACGCCTCTGATAACAACAGGCAAACTTGTACTTAGCACATTCCCAACTGTATTCAAGATGTCCTTTCTCCCAAGTGCATCTTGACTTAAATGAAGAACATGCTTCGAAGCTGATGTTGAAGTTGTAAAATGGCCATAAATTGGATAATTAAAATATCGACAGTGTCACAAACATTGACTTTTCCCTCATCCAAAACCATTGGTAGAATAGTAGTATGACCATCATTCCATCTCAGCATCTGACTGGCAAATGGGACCTGCTTTCCCAGCAGTCTGATAGTGAGGTCAAGAGGTAAATATGACATGAGAGAGACAGATGACGACGTTCAGCACATCAATAGCATTGTTTGTCTAGTTTGTACCTGATTTGGTAATGTTGCAAATATTCACCATTACAAAAACATTTTGGGACATGTATTGTAAATGATCATGAACAAAGACTTTAGAGTTCCTCATTTTATGCAATTGTAGTGTTCTAATAAGGATGATATTTGACATTGTACATAGGTGAGGTAAGAGCAGCCTTACCCAGTCGCAACATGCCTATTGTACAAAGATCCAATGTCTCCATCATATATGTATGAGTAAAGACAAAGAGGTTAATATGTTTAGCCAGAGGAGTAAATCATATTGGTGAGCCAATCCTACAAAATTGGTGATTTGAATTTAGATTAATTGGATATACTCACATTAGCATTTTCCATGACTGTGGATGACGACTCTGCAGCAGGTCTGAGAGTTGCAATATTGGAATGTTCAGCAGGAGCAGCAGCATTTGTGGGCTGATCAGCTTGGTTTCCTTTGCCTGTGACCACAATATGTTTGCCATCTACCAGGAAATCTCCATGGTCTGCTTCTACTGCAATCTCTATATGTTTGCTATCTACAAGGGAAGCTCCAGCATCATCCTCTCCTGTGGCATCAGGATTATTATCCGTGGCAATGTTAGAAATCTTGGGAGTTGATTCAAATGTGTTTGTGGTTTCAATTGGAATAGTAGTTGTTGACAGCGCTGGCATTGTGATGGTTTCAATTGGAATAGTAGTTGTTGACAGCACTGACATTGTGATGGTTTCTTTTGGACACTTAGATGGCCCACAGCCACCCTCTTTTTGAGAGAGTTAAGTGTAAATCTCTAGGATATAGATAGCTGCAGGACAACCTATCATTGGTGGTGATGGGTGCAACAATATCCTCTTTCGCTTCCCCTCAATTTGGCCGATCTGATCACATTGCCCGTCCAATTCATCTTCAATCTCACCAATGACCATATTTTGTAATGCATGCATGACCATCATGTCCATGAGCAACAGCCATGGTATACCCATGTCAGATATTATGCTAATGAAGACATCAGCATGATTCCATGACATGTATTTAACATACCTCAGATTTACTGCTGGTGGTGAGCCTATGGGTCACACTTCTGACTGTGTATCTGCATCATCTGGCGAAGCAAGTAGCCTTCCCAACTTGTGAAAGAGATGCCTCAGGAATCGAGAATGAGTGTCAATGTGAGCAACAGTGGAATATAAGTGTTCCATTTCCAGTGCCTCATAAAAATCATCCTCATTGTTGAATGATAACCCTCATGGACTTTCCAGAATGATAAGACCTTGCACTTCCCTGTCCATAAGAATCTTGGCCAGCTGGTAAAATCTAACAAGCATCCATGCCCCTAACTTTAACAATATCTGCAAATCGCCTTGCTCCAACACAACCTTGTTCCATGCTTCCCAATCTTCTACACCAGGTGGGAGAATGATTTTGTCCAGTTCCTCCTTGCTGTTTTGCGACATTTCTAGGTCATATGGGAGTTCTTGCTGAAAGTAGCACACATCAGTGTATTTTATACAGGATCCTACACCACTGACCTTTAGTACAACTGAATCCACAGATATATTCTCCATTGTCAACCTGTGTTCCTCCTTGCCAATAGTCCCAGTCTCCTCAGCCTCCTCTGTGGTGTCGTCAGATTTAATTCACATACTACCTCCTGCTTTCCTTTTAGTATGCTTAGCAGTGATGGTTCCCTTAAAAAGACAGTGAATATTAGGACTGTACAATAGATATGAAATGTACTTACATGGGATTTAGATTCGACATTGGCTAGGGAATCTATGATTGTATCCTTGTCAGCTACCTCTGACTTAAGTCTGAGAGAATCAGATTTTGATTTCCCATGTTTGGTGGAGCACTTGGCTTTATGAATCACTTTCTGAGTTTTGGCTGTCTTCTTTGAATCTTCCTTGTCTTAAAACTGAGTTGTGACCTGCTCGCTGTGGCTTTCCTATACCATGTGATGCACAATATTGAACATTTAAACAGTGAAATTATACCTCCTCTTCAGAAATCTCTACTGCAGAGCAAAGCTGACAACTTCCAGAGGACAGCTTTCCTGACATTTTCTGAATTTACTCCAGGTGGTTTTGGTGCTTTTTTATCCTCAATATCATCCACATTGATTACCATTCCATAAGATTGATTATGCAAATTCATAACATGTTCTGCAGTTGCTTTGACCTTTCTGGTCTTGCATCACTTAGATGACTTTCTGCTACCAGCAGGATTCCAAAAAGGACCTTGCATGATTTCCACCTCAGATGGTTGATATTTCCCATCAATACGTACAGATTTTGATGCCTTTGCCTCATTTAGTTGGATTTCTTTCTCAGCTCCTGGTGGTGATTGAAGCACCTGAATCATTTCAGCAGTTAACTCAGCCGGTGAGCATGTGTGTTCAAATGGACCACCATACATATTGTTGTCATTCAGACAAAAGTGGGCATGTAATCCAGCACCAGTGGCTGAATACAGACCACACCAGATCATTGTATCTCTACCAACAAACAATAAATCACCACTCACTATTTTGTACCTTTTTGTATGGCTTTTTCTCCCTGAAGTATGTCCACAAACATTTTATCATTTTTAAGGCAACAGCCTGCTGCTCTGGCATAAATGTGTTGTTGTGCAAAGCAAGTGCAATATGAAAATCCAGATGTGCGGACCACCATTTTGTCATGACAATGTTCATATCTGCCTGTATCTCTTGCTAGAACACAGCAAGGACTGCTCCTGGGTATACAGAAAAGGAAATATAGATTTGCAGCTCCTCATCTACAACGGGTGACTTTGGAAGGTCCTGTAAGGCTTTTGATGGGGGAAGCAATTGATCATGAGTGATATTTGGAAGTACCTCCTGGCACTCAACAGAGATATCCTTGATCCAGAACTTGATTGACATTAGTAATGAGGCCATACTTCTCATAGCATGGAGCATGCATTCATGTCGCAGGAGTGATGCCACATGTCAAGCAATGACCAACCATGAATCGTGTTCGGAGTTGATTGTCAATCAGAGGAGATGTTGTCCTTCTGGGTCTACGAGAAAGGAAGAAATCTAAATAATAAATTTAGTGCACAATCATTTAGATATTAGAAAACATATGAAAGGTGTAAGACTATGTGTTTTGGTCCATGACTCACAAAGGAGCTCATCAATGGTGTATGTCACTTTGTTCAACTGTTTCTGCATGATATGTGCCCTTCCCTTTGCTGTTGGTAGAGGCCCTTGAGAAGCAGATACCACTGGCCATCCAGGCTTGGATGGCACTCGTCTTTTCTGGCCTGTGATGGTGGTTGCAGTGGAGTTGGCTTTATTTTTTCTCTTGTAACCTTGACTTTAATAGAGGTAATAGAGGAGCATCCATGGTATGAACAATATCTTTGTCATCAGAAATTTCATCCTGTTTCTCAGATAACTGAATGTTGCCAGTGAGAATAGGATGTTGGTAAGCAGTTGAGGGATCAGCGTCATTTTGCATGAACATTCAACAGGATTCTATATGTGGTTATTAATTGTGAGTTTCATCATTAGCAGGATATTTGTGACTCTCTGGCGATAGCATGTACTGATCATTGTACTGAAGCAGAAAACTGATCATTAGTGTGGTTGACAACAACATATTTGCAAGCATACATTTGGTTGTATGTTGGTACATTACTCTGGGAGCAGATATCTGTCAGCAGGGGTTGGATGGGAGAGTTGATAAACATGGGGAAAATCAATGACAGGCTCCGATGTTGTATCAATGTCGTGGTCCAAGGTAACATCACCTTGGATGTGAATGTCTGTTTTTACACCATGATCAAACATGACACGGGTGCAGCAAGATAGCAGTTCTGGGTGTTGAACAACAAACCTGGATTGCATGCCAATAGTGACCATATGTCTCGGAGTGCAGTCAATGTCAACATTCTGCAGGGCTCCATCATCAGTGATGTTGTGCATGAAATCAGTATTCCATGTTCATACAGATTTTATTAATGAATGAGCCTTTGGTATGTTGAATGCCTTAGCATTTCTGTCTGGTTCAATAGACCCAAGTGTGTGACCATATTTGACCACACATTCTGTATGAAAGTGTGATGTATACAGGGCATGACCAACAGCAGTAAAGAATTGTGCTATTGCACCACAATCAACTGATAAATCTTGGCATGTTGCCATCATCTCTACCATTGCAAATATCTCCAAAAACTCTTTAGTACTCTTTGCCATCACAAACAATCTATTAGCCACTAGGCTCTCCAATGGCTCACCATAATACAGCCCCTGTATTTCTCTAAATCACATCGTGATATGGCTTGGTAGCCATCTTCCAAAGCCACCAATGAGAATTTGGTGTGCATATCCCCCAAGTGTACTGAGAGCCATGCTGCAACAATTAAGATTGAAGGGAAGTGGGAGCTTTGGAAATGGATTTTCCTGCAGTCAGTCCTATATCATTAAATATACATGAAATGGTGAAGGATATACATACTACATATGGATCATCCGACACTATCATCATTTGAGTAGCTAAAGGTCTAAATTAAAAATTGATGAAGGCATAGATATCACATATGGCACACAAAATAATAAGGGTTCAGTAGACTTGAGTGAAGTGAAAGATATTTTGTGAAGTTCCATAAGATCTCTGTTCCCTGATGAGATAAGAGCCACCTGGGATGCAGGGGATCAGGATCCACAGATGCACTATTGAGTGGTGAATGCACAGCCTGATACCCCGCAATTTGCTCCTCAAAGTCAATCTCCATTATGCCAGTGCTTTGTTCTTCATCTTTAGACTTGAAAAGATACTAGGGCTTGCTGAAGAGCTTGATGATGGAGAAGAATGATAGGGGTCTGTGAAAGGGACATGAGTTAGTGGTAAGGAGGAGGGGAGGTGCAGCTCACTAGCTCTATGCGCTCGGAGATGTAAGCATGATCGTGCTTTGTGTAAGCATGCAGATGAGGCTGATAGCTAAAACTTTCCTATCTTTTTTTGGCATCTTTAACACTTATGGGACGCTGATGTGACAGATATGAAGAGCAAGATGCATCATACTGTGGCTGAATCTCTTCCATATTGGATATGACACAGTCCAGCACGGGTCTGTCAACATTGATGGCCATTATGGAAGAGAAGGAGATGCGAATATATATACATATATACATTTATACATTTATATATTTTGCTGGACTGTATTTCTGTGCTTTATGAGGACTGCCCTGAAGTACTGTTTTAGCTGCACCTAACCAGCCGATGCTGACAATTCTCATTTTACGATAGCAAGAACACAAAAAACTCACAGAGGCACATGCTATACAGTACCCTGCAGAAGTTCAAAGACCCAGTCATCATTGATTTGGGAGGATATCTGGCATTGCTGGACAATGGCAAGTATGGCTGTGATCTGTCCTGTCTTGACCATCTTGGCAGCATCACAGGAAAAGAATGCTTTGAGGAGCTTTAGGAACCTGCCCTTTATTACCAGATTCCTCACGACAAACCTACCAAGGGAGTGTCGGCCAGGATTCCTAGTATGAACAAAGATGTACCTCAACAGCACTGATATACATTAAAAGATGGATTGCTTGGGTTCATTGTAATGACACCAAGGATGTTGACCATTTGCTGGAGGTCCCTGTACCATACTGTATGTCATACAATGCATTCAATATGCTTGACAGTATGCTACGTGTCACTGTATGGGCATACAACCAGCTTATACGGGCATATGAGAGCTAAGAAAATGTTGAATTAAGTAAAACATAACCAATCACTGTGCGTAATCTATGCGTGACTAAGAAAACATAAAGATACACATCAGCAAATGCAATCCAGTCTCCCAAAGTAAATCACTAAACCATGAGTAATAATAAATCCGTGAACTCCTCCTTGATCATTGCCTAAATATTGATATTGGCAATAAAACAAATGCTATTCCTTGCCTTATTAAGTGAGCTTCACCTGGGTGCAGTTTAAGCTACACATGAGCCTGCAAACATTTAGTGCAAACAAGTGCTGACTAAGCGAGCAAACGCACATCAGGTAAGCCATGTGTGTCCATTCTCTCAGAGTCAGGGATCATCAATCACTGCTGCCCCTTCTGGAGTTCTATGTTGGCCACCATCACACATCCTGCCAAGACTAAAACACAACACTTACAAGGGTAGCAAAGTACAGGCTCGTACCCACCACAGCTGGAGAGGTTTGAGGGCGGCATACTACTACAATACCACATGACTATTCAAATTTTCAAACCCAGCACAACCTTATTCCTCAACCTCTCCAGCAGCGGCTGGCACAAAACGTTTGTAAACAAAGCTCAGCCACTGCGGCAGGAGATGCAGCATGCTGCTAAATGTAGATAGAATATATTAATACAAATTTATTTACCAACACAAATTTCCTTCTTGGTCATGTTGGCAGAATCATGCCCCGAAACCCCTAGTCAGACTCTCATCCGAGAAAAACTCCACAAGCAGTTCGGCAAGAGGGCATGCCTGTGGCAGCTCAAGGTTGCTGAGGTATTCCTGAAGAAAGCTGGAGATGTTATCTGCATTGCCAGCACAGGAATGGGAAAAATGCTTGCCTTCTGGTCGCCACTTGCACTCACGGACACTGGCGTTCAAAGTGTCGTTACACCACTCAACCAACTCGGACACCAGAGTGTCAGCTTCCTTGCAAAAGCCGGTATTAACAGTATCTCTATATCTGCTGAGACAGCAAGCCTTGTCAACTTCTGAGTAAGTCTGCCTATGATTTTGCTTACCCAAACTCGCTCAACCACTCACAGGACATCGAAGACATGCGCTACCGTGCTATCATAACCAGCCCCGAGCAGTTGGTGAAGACTGGCGGAGAATTTGAAAAGCTCCTGCGGAAACCCACTTTCGTGTCACAAATAATGGGGTTTGTGTTTGACGAAGCTCACTGTATCACATCCTGGGGAGAATTTCGCAGTGAATATAAAGAGCTCGAGCACTTGTGGTACATCTTACCTTGCTATGTTCCATTCATGATTGCATTGGCCACGCTCACACCCAATACCCTGCGAGATGTGCAGAAGTTGCTTCATATGCATTTGGAGAATCTCTTGCTCGTCCATATGTCCATGGATCGTCCAAATATCAAAATCTGTGTGCGCAAAATTAGATATTCTCTCTCGTCATACATGGACCTGGCATTCCTCGTACCTACAGGCTGGACAACAGGGGATCAAGTCCCACCAAAGTTCCTCATCTTCTTTGATAGCATCCAGGACGCAATTGGAGCAGTGAAGTACTTGCAGAGTCGGCTTCCACCTGAACTGCGAGAGAAAATCAAATGGATCAATTCGGACATGACATCAAAATTCAAGGAAGCGGAGGTCGACAACCTAGTGACCGGAGATACATGGGGACTCTGTACGACGGAGTCGTTTGGAATGGTGAGTTGTCATTGTTGCATGGACTCGTATTCAACATTGACATTTGGCAAGGGAATGGATGTACCAAATATCACCCTGGTCATCCAGTGGCGAGCGACATGCAAGTTGTCGACAGTCTGGCAACATTTTGGATGTGCCATCAGAGATCGTGCACTGCAAGGGACAGTGTTATTGTTTGCCGAGAAAGAACACTTTGATGATGTACGTGAAAAGAAGCGGAAGCGTCAGCAGAATAAAAAAAGGAAAGCAGCAGACGCACCACAGAACCAGCGAGCTGCCAAGCAACGAGTCATTGAACAGGGTTCAACTATCCCTGTCCTGCCACCTATGAGTGCTCACACTACTGAGCCACTGGATGCTGACATCGTGATGGACGCGGGAGATAGTGGGCCGAGCACCATTGATACCTTGGAAAATGCGAGTGTAAGTGATGCGCAGCTCGAAGAGTTCATGAAACCAAACATAGAAGTTGCCTCAAAGCAGAAGAAGCAAAGGGAATTGGATCCTGCAATGGATTGGATGTCGCCGTACAGTGTTTGACTTACATTTTGATAATGTGTCTGCTGTAGTGGGTGAGAATGTCTTCATAATCCTTCTGACCCCCTGTGTAATTGACTCGATTGAATAGATCATCTTGTGTGTGACCAAACAATAACCGGGTGTTCTCGTTGCGGCCCCATGACTCCTGACATGTGCTGTGACATCCATCACCCATTAACCTTCCCGTTATTTGACACTCTTGTTCCACAACCACCTAAACTCCCTAACCACTCTCGCCTCCCTAACTACAGTATGGGCCCAAAGGAGTATGAGCTGTGTGAGGCGCTGGAAGATTGGAGAGAAGAGAAAATGGCAGAGAAATATGGCCGTTCTCACCTCATTGACATCAGTCCGTCTATCATCATGTCAGATTTGATTCTCGATCGCCTTGTCAACTGTGCACATCACAAGAAGATCAAGACCATTGAAGACTTTCGCAAGGAAACTCACTGGCTGGCCACAGACAAATACGAGCCTAAAGTTCTTGCCATCATACATCGCATAATCCCTGTCAAAGTCGTCAGTGTGGCCTTGACCAACACTCCCTTACAGTGCCGCCCTCTTTCAACTGTTGCCAACCCACCAAGGGGTGGTAATGTTGCCCTTCCATCAACAGTTTCGGCAGTAAAGAAGATGAATAGGTGTAGTGCTTGCCAACAGGAGGGCCATAATAGTATGTATTGTTACACTCTCTGTAGTACCTCTTCTGGACTTACTTGCTCACCAGAACACAATCACATCTGCCTACTACATCCCACACATAATGCAACTCACACATCAACTACTGACAAGGAAAATGTACGTGTTGTCACGCAGTCATCTTCTCCATGACGTTTCTTAACCGTTCTTTGTAGACTTTACCGAATAATATTGCACAAGACTCATAATTCTACCGCAAGATCTTCTATTAATGCATGTTTATTTCGGATGTCGTCCATGTCCACATCCACATCCATAGCTCCCTCTTCCGCTCTGTCCTCTGTGTCTGCTCTGTCCCCGGCACTCATCAATTCCTGTCCCTTTGCAAGGAGGTCAGGGACCCTATGGTGACTCTTCCTTCCATGTTTCACTTCATTGGCAGAATGCCCAGCCATGTATGTACATAGCGCTTGAAAAGTTTTTGCCATGTTTGATTCACCATGTTGTGCTGAGAGGTTGTTGTGCAAGAAATTGCTTTGAAAATTGCCATGCAGGTTACGGTATATTTGCACTAGTGGAGACTCCAATATGATGCGCGCTACTGTGCGGTTTGAGCCCTTGCCTCCATTGATCACCTGTACCTCATATCACTTCACCATCTTCACAGCAACGAGGTGAACGCACCTTTGTGAATAGATTATTTAGCTCCATGCACCAGTCAACCCCACGGAATTTACCCTTCTTCCCTGTGGGGTTGATAAGGATATGATAACAAACCGCGTGTCTACAAATTGTAAGTCGATGTCTCCATTTGATTGCACTTAACTTGACTTACTTTAAACCTTCAGGATATACGAAGTGCACATTACATAAGAACTCCGACATCACATTGGCATACTTGTGTTTACCGGTAGCCTTGAACATCAATATCCATGTAACGAGGCAAGTCTCCAGTCGTCCGATATCACTGAAGTTCATCGCATATGACAACTCTTTGTACAGAAGCACATATTTGTTTAGAAGGAGGCCATTTTCGTGTTGCTGGTCACGCTCTGCTGCTGACTTGTTCCGCACACATCGAATTTTGTGATCAGCAACATAATGCCGTGCAAGTGAGTCTGCCATCTTTTGTAGTTCTTCATATGACAGCTCTGATGCTGCGAACACCTCGATATCTGTACAGTTTGTGTCGCGTTTTTGGGCCTCAACTCTCCAACAATCAAGACGGCAGCATATGCCATCATACCCAATCAACTGATGCATTCGCCAAAACCCTGGTTTTGTCCCATAAAGGCCCGTCTCCTTGGGACGCAACACACCCATATCTCGCATGAGACTTGTCTCATCGAGACGCACTGCACTAGGTTGCAGAAATGTTCGCCATATGGAGTCTGCCGCCGCCATCTTCAAATGGAACATACAGGGGACAAATACAACATGTTGAAATCAATCCCAAGGTGTGTTTTCGATCGCACGGCGCTGCTGTACCACTTGGAGTCATTCACCTGTGCCCAGGTCACCATGGAACAGAACGACATACTCTGAGATGTCGGGGATCTCAGGATCATCGAAGGTGTCAGGTTCCGTGATTCCACCTTGCTCGAGTAAGTTGATAACACTCTGTATATTGCCAGCAACAGTGGAATTGCTAACATCCATTGCTAATGCAGCTATAGTGGGTGTTTTAACGACGGGGATGCCTTCAACGAGCTCCGGTTCATGCAGCCGGTCTTTAAACTGCGTGAAGTATGGAGGTCTGTATGTTACGAGGTCGAAGAGAAACTTCCATGAATTGAAGCAGTCACGACGGGTAAGTCCTGATGAATTTGGTGTGTCTGGTTGAAGGCTGAGCAAGTCCTTCCACCCCCATTTTGGCAACACTTCTGCTCGAAGGTTGAGAGATGACTTCAGCCATAGCTCCTCGGAACATTTGAGATCTTCTTGCAAGGTGCAGTGCTGCAGAGGGAACATTAACCCAGATGTAAGATGTTTCAGTGATTTATTCGAGTTTTTAATTTTGTGCTCATGAGATTTCAGGTCAACATCAAAGTTGTCGTATGCATAGGCAGCAAGGAGTGATTGTCCGAGCGAGCGGAATGTGCGGTGAGTTTGTGCTGATAATGAGTGTGTGGCTGCAAATATTGCATTAACAGATACAAAGACTCCCATTCGTTTGAGCGTCTCGATTACTTTCTGTGGGGAGTGCGTGGACTGCAGAAACATCCCCATCAAGCTTTGCAAGGTATTGGATCTCTGGTTCGTGCTTCTCATCATTATACTCATAACCATTACTTTTCTCTGTAGATTAAGCATTAACTTCAATGTCTTTGATATCAAAGGCTGAATACATACCAGCAAGGCTTTTGCTTTCTGCTGATTCTCGACACTGGATTCTGCATTATTGGTGAGTCCAGAAATGATTCCTTCGAGATCTCCTTCACCAAGCTCCTCCCAATAAGCTTCTTCGTCACTATCCATGCCTGCCTCGAGCTGATGCTCATCATGGTCTTTTCCCACACCTATTTTTCAGGCTGCTCTCGCAGACAAAGCTGTATCAAGGAAGTCCCATGTTATAGGTGCGAGTTTCTCCATGTCTTTAGCTAGTTCCTCGATACTGAAATCCTCTAATTGCTCTGGTACTGTATGTACCACATCAAAATGATAGCCACTCTCCTTCGCTGACAGGACCACCATTTTGCATGCACAGACGTCCTTGACAAGATCTGTCGCCCATTTAAGCTTGGTACTCAGAGAATCCTCTGCACTCTTCAAAAGAGCATCTAGAATTAACTGTTTATTTTGTAGGATATCTTTCACTGCAATATGGTTAATATACTCCTTGTTGGCAAGCAGCTTGAGCAGAAAGTTAGATACTGAGATTCCAACGAGCTGAAGAGTGTCTAAGACTTCATCTATCGGTGCACTGGATGACATACTAGTGACACCAATATTAATTACAATACACTACATTAATATACATATACCTACATATTCTACTACTTTTCAGACTCCATTTGACACAGCTGCAGTGGCTGAGCTTTGTTTACAAACGTTTTGTGCCAGCCGCTGCTGGAGAGGTTGAGGAATAAGGTTGTGCTGGGTTTGAAAATTTGAATAGTCATGTGGTATTGTAGTAGTATGCCGCCCTCAAACCGCTCCAGCCACAGTGGGTACGAGCCTGAGCAAAGTACAGCTCTAGGATCAATGCCACAGAGATGAGCACCTGTTTCTGCATTGCCATCTGGATATCAACATCGGCAAGAATAATCCATGTTGTGAAGACCATGGGTGGCAACCTTCCAGGCAACAAGTTATACAAGGAATGTCATTTGGTCATGAACCGGAAGGTAATTCTCAAATCTTCAATACAATGCTCACTGATCCCATACCAAGGTATCATCAAAATGTCACAGACACCAAAATGGTCGTCTTCGCAATCGCCCTTGATATCGCCGAAACCAAAACTGCAGCACCATCCTTAAAATGCAGATGAAATTTCACACACAACGAGGAACAACTCGAAAGGGTATGTTCTCCTCCATTCTGTTACTGGAGTTCTGCATGTAAATTATTGATCAGCAATCTGGTCTTCAAGAAAATTGCTGATTTAAGCCCCCACCATGTGGCTTGTGTTGTCAATGCTACACCTCTTGCTCTCATCAGTGCACCCACCCTGGAGGAAGAAAGTTATGTCGACATCTTCACAACAATGAAAATCGGTGGAGACCATGTCACTGGCCTCCAGCAGCTCGCTTCCGGCGAGGATGGGTATCAGGGACACACAAAACTCAGCCTCAAGTCAACCGAAAAATGGGTTACACATATTTGGGGCAAATTCCTCTGCCACTTGGTCAGAAAGTTAATGTTTCAGTAGGTTCATTCTGTCGATGTCACAATACCCTATTGATGGTTATATAGCTTAACCAGGGGGGCTTACAATTGCTTGTCAATCACGACCACCCCAAAAATCCTCATTGATCCATCTTGTCAGCTTGGTGCTCAGTTGATCAAGAGCTTCATGGACACCCACAGATAGGCGACAGAGTACTTTGCTCACGTTTTGGCATGTCGACTATGGGAAGCGATATACCTGTAGTAAGCAGAGCCACTCTACATGATACCCAGAGTTTTCAATATGATCGCCCCCTCTAGCTTTTGATGATCACCATGAACACTCTCTACAAACCCCACAGCCAATTTATTGATAGTGTCGTGGATGCAGCACTTGGAAACATGCGTGGTCATGGAGCCACTAGCCTAGATATTGAGGCCTTTGCATTTTAAACAGTTGGGTAGCTGATGAGCACTCTAAATATTTGTCTGACCGCTTTTCATCAGACTTCAAGATGAGTCAATAATTACTGTTTAGCAACACTGGGGTAAGTCATCTGAAATACTGATTGTGGAACAGTGATTTATGGCTGTCATATCCCGTATTCCGGACCTACATCCGACAATATTCCCACGCCTCATCCGGACCTTCGGATGCCCTATCCATGTCTCCAGTACCCATCCGGATCCCTGCACCTCTGCACATCCACATCCGCATGCCCACGTCCAGATCCCTTATCCTTCGCAGCTAGCCTGCATCATTCATCCTTGTCCCATCGCCCTATTGCCACATCCTATATATCCACGCATCTCGTCCAGACCATATCTGATCCGGTCTGATCCGATGTATAGATCCGTTTACTATCCGATATACGATAAGCTTCTTAATTCATTTCCTGTGCATAACGTTAACACAGCCTATCCGGTATTCCTTGTTCCCGGTACCTCAGTTATACTCACTACCGGTATGCTTACTGATCTGTTAACCTATGCTGCATTTCCGACTCGCATTTGATAACTTTGCTTATGCTTCATACATAGCCTCGGACCTTTGCTTATTGATCTTTCCGATAGTCACTTAGTATATAAACTCTTGTATATGTCCTGTAGTTCCTCAGTCTGAATATCATATTAGTCCTCGCACTAGTCTTCACACTAAGTCCTCATACTAGTTACTTCCTTGTGAATATCCACTTAGGCCTAGGGAGGAATTCCCTAGGCCGGATCTCCGCTCCTCCGATCCTCTATTCATCTGATCCGAAACTCATCCGATCATCCGATCCTACGATCCTACCTTCCTCCAAGTTTCCGGAAGTTCATCCGGATCTTTCCCGCGGTCCTCCGGACCTATTCTGCTTCGGACATTGTTCTTGCAGCCATTCCTCTGTTTACTTCTACTCAGGACAAGTCCTGAGTAGCCATTACACATATCCGTATCAGGACGCAACCTCATTGTAATTTCCGGAAGTTCCTCCGGAACTTTCCCGCACTCATCCGGAAGTTACTTGCACTCGTCAGGAAAGTCCTTCCGAAGTTTCCCGCGCCTTCGGACGTCCTTCGGACGTCTTCGGATCTTCTCCGGACATCAATCTGAAATTAAGGGCACATACTCGGGTAAGGGGCGCAGCGCACGAGCTGAAGCCAAGCCCCTCAGAATCAGTCCTACCCTTTGTGCATGGTCTTAACAATGGCCCTGCAACACTGTTGGAGGGAACCACTGGAATAGAGGGATCAGGATGGTGGCACCTCAATGATATTAATAGCAGCATGGATGCCAATCCTGTTTACAAGGCCCAAGTAAATATAATGTTTTTGTACTACTAAACTAAGCTCCTTTACTATATATTTAAACTCATGAGAGGTATGACACGGTGAGAGTGAAATGTAAGCTATTCAGACAGGAAGAGAATACACTAACAGGAGCTCGATCATACCTACAGCAATCAGGCATCAGTATGGAGCCGCTTTGTCATGCTATGAGTCATGCGAGGCTTTTGCCAATCCAGGTGCCCTTCATCCCAGTACTCTTGGTTGTTAAAAGTGGCCTCTTGCATGTCATGCTTGTTGAGCTTCTCATGCCAGCTCTTGTAGTGTGAATACCCTGTGTTCCAGATCCCCATTATGAGCATGTTCCTTAACTCCCTCCAGTTGACAATGGGGAACATTGGTTGCCAGTTGCAGAGACTGGCGATAGTGGCTGCGACTTCAACTTCATTGGGTGATTCATCCATTTCTTCATCTGAGTCGCTGACAGAGCTCAGGTCTGATAGGTCTGAGAGCTCAACATCATTATGATCAGCATCAACACCTGGCTCAGACTCTTCAATAACTCCCTGGTCGCCATCTTCTTTCGCAAAACCACAAGATGCCTCACAAGCCCGACGAGCCCTTTTGATGTGATCTTCATAGTAGGATAAAATTTTCTGGCTGATCCTCTTGAGAGCGGCGCCAAAGAGCCTGTTGACATCATTAATATTATACTCAGGATGGAGAGACTGGAAAAAATAGTCAGTATGTATTATCGTGAAATCAACATAATTACGCACCCCATATGCATAACCAGCTTTATGCTGGTTGACATTGATATGAGCGGTTGGGGAAGTGCGGACCCAAGCATGGATATCGACCTTTGAGACATCAATCCAGGTATGACTGTCTACAATGACAGGGCCAAAAGTGTTCTTCTTCATCCACCTTGGCTTCCACTCATCATATGACTTCACAGAGAAAGACCGTAATGATATAAACTGGGATATCAGCGGTCTAGGGCATGATGGATTATTACCTCTTCCTAATATAATCACATCCTCTTTTTGTGATAGCATCAATGATGTAAGCGCTGAAAGGCTGCCACTTTCAGAAGCGCTTCAGTTGACATTGTACAAGGGTTACTCACAACATAGTGTTATACACCACTCAAGTTCAGGGTTTCATGAACAATATTCTGGCAAGTAAGAATAAGTTAGTTTAACCAGTACAGCAGGAACAGTTTCTCATACCAATTTCACATGGCTGATCCACCTTCAAATGCTCCAATGAAAGTTCCGACATAGCAGTATTAATGGTACTGTGTTCTACAGGTAATCTAGGTACAACAGGTGAAGGATTAGATTGTGATACACAAGTATTGAAGGTGGATTGCTGCTTTGTGGTAGTTTTGGGAGGCGCCCAAGTGGGGGCTAGAAAGCCTTGTAAATTTGGGATTCTCACTTTAAACCCCTGTCTTGCTTGTCCATGGCAGGTAGGGAGAAAATCTCTTTGCAGATTCCTTTGATTTTTGTGAGTGAAGTCATCTTGCGAGGGAGTGAAAGAACCAGTGTAATGATGATATCCAATGTGGCTGTCTGTTGAGTGCGCAACCTGGCAATCTTGAATAGATGGTATCTATTCCTGCTACATTTAGGCTAGTGGGTCTTATATAGCTCGCTATTTTCAAGTTTTGGTGGTAGCTTTCACGATCCTGCTGCCCCTCTTTTTCTCACCTTAGATGGCAATTGTCACCTTGGATGGTAATGAGGCTGTGTTGATCAATTGGTCTACACTGCTTTTAGTTCTTGCCTGCTTGATCACCGCATTGCTTTCAAGTCCATGCTTACACCCCTCTTGCGCTCTTACCATCATGACCTCACAGTTGCATCAAAAAAAAAACTACTTATGATTAAACACACTTTTCATTGATATGCAGCTGTATACTGAGTCCAGAATTCAGACAGCCCAGCACTCACGGGAGCCAGAATACTTGAACACAGTAAATCATGCATAAGCACTCAGGCCTCAGTGATCTCATGTCCCCTCCACCTCCATAGCACATGATGTAGTGTCTGCAACGTAGATTCAATGAGGACCGTGTCTTAGGATCCACATTAGTCAAACAAGGACGTTGTCTTGAATGCACAATATATCGTCTTCTGTCCTCTTTCTGCACCTTTATCATAACTGGAGCATTGAGTATCAGAATAGCCTATGCATCGACCGTTTCCTGAGGATTTCTTCCACTTAGTCTCATATTTGCAGTATCATGGGATCCTCTGGAAGTGGCAAAACAACATGTGTGTCACCAACAGTAAAAGTTATCCAAAGAAACCACTGATCGACTACTCTCAGTCATCAATGAAGCCAGCAGATCTGACTTCGCAATTGGAAGAAGTCTTAAGAGTTGCACCAGTGAGGTGCAAGCAATGAAATCCTTCAAACTCAATGGCTTGGAAGTGACATTGATTGACACTCTTGGCTTTGATGATACCAGCCACAGTGATATGGACATATTAACGATGATAGGAGCATACCTCTCACAGACATCTGTCTTCATTGTCATACTTTTGCTTGTTCTGATTCAAATGATACAGATATGAGCACGGTGCCAAACTTGCTGGCATTATCTACATGCACCACATATCAGATTTCTGGATAGGAGGAACAAACAAACAGAATTTCAAGATGTTCCTAGAGCTCTGTGGGCAGTCCACTCTGTGAAACATGTTGATTGTGACAAACATGTGGAGTGAAGTCGCTTCTGATCTTGGGGAGATGAGGGAAAAGGAGCTAGAGAATAATTCCTTCAAAGAATCCTCGACAAGGGTGCATGGATGTTGAGGCATGAGGGCATGCAAGAGTAGACATACCGTATCCTATGATACCTGATTCATAACCAACCAGCCACGCTTCTCATTCAAAAGGAGCTCGTGAACAAGCACAAGAATATTGTACAGACCTCAGCAGGATCTGAGCTGACATGGGTCCTGATTGAGAATTATTAACAAGTCATGGTCCACATCCGCATCAACGAACGCAAGGCTAACCCGAACCCGCACATCAATTTCATCTCCATTCTGCCTATGGTTGATTCCACTCTCGAGGATGATGCTTGGAAACTTATGCAGGTGCTGAGCACCCAGGTGAAGCCTATCATAAAGGCTCACAGTTTCACCGTAAACAACTTGGAAGAGGTACCTATCTATTCTAGCGCCCCTGGGTTGGATCTACTACATTGAGACTGTCTAGTATGAGTATGACAGAGTGTTTGCAGGATGGAACTAGAACAATGGAGAGATGATTGGTATGCACACTACCCCGGAATGACATTAGAGAGCTCTACTGAGGTATTCATGCAGAACTGGTTTTGAAGTTGGCTAGCGGTTCATTTGTATAAGTTCACTGGCTCTTGAGTACATTGTGCCACAAAGTGAGTCTTCCTATCGATTTGTGTAACAAGTTCCCAATTGACACTGGACATGTTTGTTGTGTTAGCTCGCCCACATAAAGGTCAGTTATACAGATTAGCAACTGTTCAACACCCTAACACACGATACAGCATATGAATCATGGACCTGCTTTCCAAGCCCTCTGGTGGCAGCTACACAATGATGTTGGTGCCCTACAAAACAGGGGATATTATGGTGATGATACACACCACAACCAAGCTTTGTTCACATACACCTCACAATTCCCCAGGCTATTAAATATTTTCAATGCTGGCCTGCTTGAATGTATGTCATGTAGGCTTATGGCTGGCCGGCCACTGTTAAATATTTCAATGCTGGCCTGCTAGCATTTATGCCATGTAGGCTCATGGCTGGCTGGTCACTGTTAAATATTTCAATGCTGGCCTGCTTGAAATTATGCCATGTAGCCTCATGGCTGGCCGGTCACTGTTAAATATTTTCAATGTTGGCCTGCTTGGTTTTATGCCATGTAAGGTCATGGCTGGCTGGTCCCTGCTAAATATATTCAATGCTGGCCTGCTTGGCTTTATGCCATATAGGCCTATGGCTGGCCGGTCTATGCTAAATATTTTCAATGCTGGCCAGCTGGTATTTATATAGGCTCATGACTGGCCAGTCACTGTTAAATATATTCAATGCTGGCCTGCTTGATATTATGCCATGTAGGCCCATGGCTGGCCGGTTACTGTTAAATATTTTCAATGCTGGCCTGCTTGATTCTATGTCATGTAAGGTTATGGCTGGCCAGTCCCTGCTAGATATATTCAATGCTGGCTAGCTTGGCTTTATGCCATGTAGGTTCATGGCTAGCCAGCCATAGGTGAATAATATTATTGTTGTATCTAACTAACTAACCAATCTATAATCCATGCTAACTATTAATATGTCAGTGAAGCCTACTATGAGCTGACCAGTATATGAGACATTAGAGACTCTGTCTATATTGCATAGAACTGGCCAAGTCTATAGAGAAATATGGGTCAGCCTGCTAAGCTTTGGACTCTGACCAGCTGGGTGAAGTCTACATTCTGTAGAGCAATATTGGCCAGCCTGCTAAGCTTTGGACTCTGACCGGCCAGATGGAGTCTACATTCTATAGAGCAATATCAGCCAGCCTATCAAGCTTTATATTCTAATTGGCTCGATGGAGCCTACATCCTACAGAGCAATATTGGTCAGCATTACTTCCCTGGCTAGCATAAGCTAGCAGAATGTAAAATTGATTACACTACAACATATGATCCTTGAACTTATCCTCTGCATCCTCTGCAAACATTTGCCACAACAGCACCTGTCTGTGGCCATAGGCTTGATGACCAGACTTCATAGCCTCCATAGACCATTAAATTCATTGGTACTTCTGACGATGAAACCAACTTATGGTCCACTGCATTTCATGTCTTGTTAATGTCAGCTCTTCGTCCTACTTCCACCACTTTGCCTTTGCTTTTAGCCAGTTAACCCTATAGACTGGCACCATACTGTTAGTTTCATTTTTTGAATAGACAGCAGTACTCACATTCATCCATCCAAGCATGTTGTTAACTCTTATGAGCATCATCAACCCTCCAAAACCATGCCAGCTTGTCAGATCCTTGTCCAAATCTATTCTCTTCAGTGACATCCTTGTTGACAGTAAGTTGTTCTGGCAATATTTCTTGATCAATATTTTCCAGATTAAGCTAATCCATGCCAAGCCTTTTTTATAGCGGATCTTGCCCTTTGATAGCTTCTGACCAACTTCTCGATTTTGAGGCTGCACCTTTGAGTATCCTGCTTTGACCTTGTGCCAGTCCAAACAGAATCAGCACTTTGAAAGTATTAACAATAGATGACAGCCTTCTGGCCAAGAGCCAATTGAATATTTTCCAGGCAATCATTAGTTTGACCTTTTCTCAAGGCTAATTCTTCTTCCTGCAGTTTGGCTAGACCAAGTACATCAGTGTAGTCATGAGTCACTGATGAAGGCATCCAGATGATCATATCTTCTGCTGGAATTTCTTCATCAATTAATTCTGAATCGTCTTCATCTGAAACCTCCCAAGCTTGTTCATTAGCTTCTGCCATGCAAAATCGAGGGTCATCAACATGGACTGTACTCCAATCCAATTCTATTCCCTCTATCATTTGATCTGTGATCTCATGAAATTTGGTAATTCAAGCAGCTAGTTTCAGCTGTTTCTCCTGAAGAGTGGCCTTCTAAGTAGCAGTGGCATCATATGGGAGCTGACGAACATCCGATCTTAATCCATTCCTGATAAGAGTTGTGATCATTTGAATTTAGTTTACCAAATATGAAGAAAACATACTGGGAGTCTTCTAGATTAATACCTTGAATGATCCAAGGAACAGATCCAGGCCTTTCTATATCTGAAGTCTCTGATTCTGTTAATGTTAATCAAATCTTGGCCATTGTAGGGGCTTAAGAATTACACAGATTTGTATTAGTCATATGTTTTGATAAAAAAACAAGGGGATTTACTTTTCCCAATCTTCAATTGATAAATGTCAAGATATTCTCCGCGAACTTCCATTGCCATCTTCTTATCTTTTTCCCATATAGCAATTTTTTCAGGGTCCAAAGAATGTGTAAGCTCATTAAAAGGGAACTTGGTATCACTGATACCCTTGACAGCACATTTATGCTTTTTTAAGAAAGTCTTAACTGACAGAAATATTCAATTATATATCCATGATATCAAAAGGGTTGCTCACCAATTCCAACCATTTTTTCCAGTTGGAGTCCCTCATGTGATCATCTAATATTTCTTGTTGATAATATTGACTCATTGACCATGCAGTAGGTGATATTTTGTTGAAAGGTGTCCAAAGAGTCTCCATAATTTCTCCATCCACTTGTCCTGCTTCTTTAATGAAGTTAAGACTAAATCTTGCAACGTAGGGAAGTTTGTGCGCGCTGAGATGGAATTTACCAACACCTGTCAGAACCTGCCTTTTTTAAGGGAGTAATAATCCTGGGGAGTTGTTAATGTGGTGTGCGAAATTTATACACCACTGACACTCTATATCATAGATGATCAAGGAGGTTTTGATATTGTCGGAATAATAATTTATAGCATTACAGATTGAGTAGTCAAAATTCATATGACTAGTAATGTGCATGAACTTAGAAATATACTTGTTAAACAAAAGATAGAACCTACTATTCACCCTTCTGAAAATCCACCACAGTATGAGAAACAAAGCATCCATGACATGCATATGCAGTTGCAGCCACTCTAGTTGCTCGAAGATTACTTCAATTTGTGTTAGCTGCATTAACAGCATGGTGATTGCTGCAAGAGGACCACTGGGATATTTATCTAGTCAAAAGGTGCAGACAAATTAAAACCCCAACTCAAACATACCTCCTTGGTCTCCTTGGCTGATGATAAATGAGCCTGGTAATCAGCATCTGTTACCATATACCCTAGGCCATCTGATAGAGTGACATCAAGGTGTGATTGTTTCATATTCATGTGTTGAGCGGTGAAGTTGCCATCCACTACATATCTCTGCATAACTAGCCAGCTGTTTAGAAAAATGTCAATAGTACTGCATAAATATTGAGATATTATCAACTGGCCAGCCATGGGATACATTATATGTACCAAGGCTGGCTGTTAAGGTCGTACTCTCGTAGGATCGGATCTGAAGGACTTCGGCCTCAGCTCGTATGCTGTGTCCCTTTCCCAAGTGCTGTCCCTTATTTCAAAGTGCTAAGGATAACGTGTCCAAAGGTCTGGACGGGTCTCGTAGTATATCCGGATGTCTTCCGGATATCGGAAACGCGTATAAGGCTAATCCGGACATATCCAAACTAGAAACTAACAGAGCAAAGACTACCCGAAGGTAGAGCCGAGGATATAGACTATCGGAATCTATCCGAAGTCTCGGAAGGTGACAAGAGTAAGAAGGACTCAAGTCCGGATGACAGGAAGAGGACAAACTAAGATGATATTCGAACTGAGGTACTACAGGACATATACACGGGCTTATATACTAAGAGGTTAATGAAACAATAAGTAAGCAGAGGTCCGAAGGCTATGTACGAAGCATGTGCAAAGGTTATCAAACGTGAGTCGGAAATGAAGCATAGTCTAACGGATCAGTAATCATACCGGTAATAAGTATAACTGAAACACCGGGAATAGGGAATACCGAATAGGCTGTGTTTAACATTAAATGAATAGGAAATGAAATAGGAAGCTTATTGGATATCAGATCGGAAGCATTGGACTGGATCAGATCTCAGGGTCCGAAGTCCGGAAGAGAAGCATGAATATATGGGATATGACACTGGCCGGCCAATATGTATAAAATATACATGCTGGCTGGACTATATAGTGTGCATGTAGAAGACATCCGGCCAGTATACACAAGACCAGTCAGCCAGCCTTATAATACAGATCTAAGACTGCCTATGATGCCCAAAATACAATTATATTGCTTACCCTTCATAATTGTCCTACCAATTAACAGGTATATTGATTTCAGGCTGTGGACAGGCTGCATAAAACAAAGCAAGATCACCAGTCCCTGGCTTTACCTGGGTATCATGCCTGAAACCAAATCATTTCCAATTCATTAAATCCCTCCATTGTCAAGATGACCTCATCAATTTACAGTATTGATCCTACCAATTGAATGGCCCAGTAAATAAAAAATAGACACTATTGTTGATATAATAACTGACCAGGACAGAGTCTGGGAAAGCATTGTTTGTAAGCCTATGGAGCTTTTGGAAGAAGCTCATAGCAGACGTCTTGCATTCAAGGGCATCAATGAGAAAATGGTCCAGGACATCAAAGGTAAAGGCAGTCTGAGAATGAGATGTACTGGCAGGAAACAATTGTGTTTTGAGCAAATGCAGGTGCTGTTGCATCAGGAAATTGACCTAAGAATAACATAGCATTATAAAGCTTTGTCTAGCATACAATTGATATAATATCCATCATAATTGCACTCAGCTTTACAAAGCTTTAAATAGTTAGACTACACTGGGAAAAACCACCAAAGACACAATTATGATACATATTGCAAATATCTGTCATCTTTGATAAAGTTTTATAATGCCAGACAACTTCAAATAAAACTGACAAGAAATTATTAAAAAGTTTCAATCTTGATACTCATTTTATCATTTTATAAATAAAATCAAATTTTGATTGGTATTGGGGTATATACATGTAATACTAATACAGGAGAGTAGAAAGAGATAATACAACAACAAAAGAGAGAGATATCAGTTACCTGTCTCAAGGAAAAAGAGTGGCATCACAAGAAAAGGCCAAGAAGGACCAGAGAGGAACCAGGAGGGACCAGGGAAGACCGGGAAGGGACCAAGGATGGACCAGGAAGGGACCAGGAAGGAGGAGGGCCAAGGAGGAGCCAGAGAGGAGCCAGGGAGGACCAGGGAGGAGGATAAACCACCATAGAAGGCCAGAGGTACCACCATGAGAGGATAAAAAGGGAGGAAACTTTGGATATTGGCTTGAAGAGCCAGAAGTGAGTATGGTGAAACAAGAGAAGACAAGTGTCGAAGTTGGTGAAAACTTTCAAACTCAGACTTACATAAGCATTTGTCATGTGACATGGCTAGTGCAATATCATGCAAATGTTGATAGTGGTGATCAATTGATAGAGAATTGTTGATAGAATTATAAGACTTGACATATCTGCATCACAATGTTGATTTTCTTTCAATGAATTGTAAGACTTAATATTTCAAACATCAGAATGTTGGTTTTCTTGCAATCAATTGTAAGACTTGATATATCTACATCAGATTGTCAGTTTTCTTGCAATCCTTGTTCATTCAATAGCTATTTGTTGTGCTTGTATCAAGCTTTATTTTTGTATATAATCTTATATAATTCAGTGGATTTTTGATATCATTTTACCAATTATATCTGGACATATCAAGTTTGGGTTGATTTCCTGATGTGATGGACTGAGGATCCAAGGCAACGACACCACTGCACATTGTGGATAAATACTCCTGTGGAATGTATAATGGTCAAGGCAGTGGTTGTTGAAGTTGGTTGAGTAAATGTCTTAACTCCAGCATTATTCTCACTCCAGTCTACATCCTCATTGACATCTTCCCAATCCTGCATGGTTTCTTGAGACCATGGACATGGCTGACCTCCATGACCCATATACCAGATATACCTAAGCTCTGCAAGCAATGTGCCCTGGAAGCACTTTCCATTCTATTGTTGTAGCTTATGAAATGGTAATGATTGGTAGGCTTTGAGGACACATGTGCGGCACCATCCATGTTCACCACTGCAAGTCAAGCAATGGAAGAATCCTTCTATGCTTTGGCAAGACTCACAGGTTCCTTCATTGATGATATTTTTGGACTCCAGGATGATGTCCAAGTAGAGTTGGCGAAAGATAAGATAATTTTTAATGAAGTTATTCTGAGTCTTTGTTTCAACCTAGTGAGCAGTCTTGTTTCTCCCATGTTGAATGGACTTACCTTTGTTTGTCATCTCACAATTTGTGAACTAAAATCTCCCTCAAGCTCTCTATCCAAGTCTTCTGGAATCCCTCCCAGTTCTTGAAGATCAAATCTTGTTCTTTTACATGGACTACAGGATGCTGATGTCTCTTGTTGTGAAATTCCATAGGAGCTATCAGCACAGGCCTCAACCCAGATGGGCTTCCTCTTTTTTTCTTTTTTTTTTGTGGGTGACATATACAACATCCAGGTCCTTTCTTTGGGATAGTCGACCTCTTTCTTTGTAGGAGAAAGACCTAGACTTGAGACAAGTTTTTTTCTGAGATGACATGAGCGGCTGAAAATTTGTGAAAATTTGTCAAAGTTCACTAGGTAGATAATCAATATATCACTAGCCTAACTGGCCAAAGGGACCACTAAAATTGTGACTAATTTGACCTTAAGCCTGTATTTCCCCCCTTGACCCCCTGGCCTATTCCTTTCAGATTATCCTCTCCTACAACTTCATACCTCAATCTTTTCTTTGCTCACTTGACCCCCTGATTGGTTCCCAATAAGTGCAAAAATTCTGTCTGAAGCAGAAATGCAGGCCTGGGAACTCCTACCCTATCTTGTACCTTATCCTTCATGAAATGTGCAATGACATAATGTTCACCTTTGTTCCAGTGACGGACTGAGTGCTGCAGAACCTTCCTATCAAGATAAGCTACCATTATAAGTGAAGAAATAATAAACTCTCACCCTCCCAGCAATATAGGTCATTGTCCTAGGGGAATAAACCAATGTAGCTTCCAGGTCCTTGATAGATAATATGGCATCATGCTGGAGTAGGGGCCTGTTAAGATCATGCTCAAGGGTTTAATCTGAAGGGCTTGGCTTCAGCTCATGTGCTGTGCCCCTTACCCGAGTACGTGCCCCTTGGACGATGTCCGGAGTCCGATGTCCGATTCGCGGTAAATCTGGCAGACATTTGGGAACAGGTAATAAGACTAATCCGGACGATGTCTGAACTAGAAAGGAAACAGCGGAGGACTACCAAAGGTAGAGGCGGAGGTGATAAGTCTATCGGGGTCAACCCTAAGACTAGTGGAGGTCGACGAGAGAATAACTCAAGTCAGACAGAGCAGAGAATGAGCAGAGTCTAAGATAATATTCGAACTAAAGATGTACATAGATTCTACAGGGTTTATATACTACAGAGGACTTAACGGAGGACAAGCCAGCGCAGTCCGAAGCTATGCGAGGCTGTGGACAGAGGGTATAGAAAAGTCAAACGCTAGTCTATCGAAAATAGTAAATGAACCCAGAGATGAGAACAGAGGAAAATAAAGGTGGAAGTGAAATGAGGTACGGAAAATGATATAGTCTAACTGGAGTAGGAACGTACAAAGGGATAAGGCACGGAAGTTAGACAGGGGTCAGATCCGGACATAGATAGAAGTCAGCTGGATCTGGTGTAGAAACTACAACACAGCTAGGCACAAACAATGCTCCTGACTGTATCTATAAGTGTTGTAAGGTCGCACTCTGCCTAGTCTGCTATACTTGAGAAGACAAGTGTGTTCGACCCTAAAGGGGAAGCAAGTGCAGCAAGGATCTAGTAGTAGGCACTGTAGGCGCTACTGGTCGGCCAATGCGAAGCATGAGAAAGCACAGGTGCACGCCAGGCTAGAAGGTGCAGGAATGCGCACACATACTGCGCAAAGTGTGGGAAAGCGCACACGTGTATGCAGGAACAAAAGAGACTAAGAGTAAGTTTGCTTAAGTGAAGATTAGATACTAGATAAGAGATGCGAGTGCGAGGTAAGACTGATCAATGTCAGAGAATAGATTTCTACTGCTACTTCCTAAAGGTAAATAGTAAAGTAAAGTGGGAAGTCAGGAAGCTGGGTAATAGTATGTAATGCTAGCGCTTAAGTAGTGCGCCTAAGCGCTGTCATGCGGAGCTGAAGCGCTACCGAGTAGGTATGTAAAGATATATGTAAGTAAGTTCCCATGATAATAATAAAGGTGGAACGATATGCAAATAAGAAAATGGAAATATACGCACTAGAGAGCTTGGTGGACAGTGGATGGATGCTTCCGGATGGCTGGCACTATAGGGTGCTCAAGCGTGGGAAAGCGCGCAAAAACCGTTGCTAACTTCAAAAATTCCTTTAGTCAAGCTGCTGCCCAAGAAAACCCTCCCACCAAGAGGCCCTGGAGGCAAGTTTGTCAAAGTGGAAGCACAGGCTGAACTATCAGACTTCAGTGCATCTGGAGGGTCGTCACCTTTAGACACACCAGAAGTCATTCAGTGTACCCTAGAACAAGAAGCACTAACAGAATCAGAATATGAAGTCAACCAACAGCTCATGGATGACAAAGATAGAGACAATGAGTCATTGCCAGGAGCAACAGATCCAAGCACCAGACTTTCAATTCCAGAAGCAGACGTGCCAGCAGTTCCATTCCCACTGAGTCAATATCAGTACAAGCCATTCATATTATCTGTTCAGGCCCCATATCAGTCACTACTAGCACCACCCCCCCCATACACTGAAACTACAGGCACCAACAGCAGCTACACCACCACAGATTCCAATTCTACCAATGGCCAATGTACCAGCACTATCCACCTTCGAAGGAAAGGAAACAGAAAACCCACAGAACTTCCTATGAGAAGTTGAGAGATATATCTACCTCAACCACATTACCAATGAAGCAACAAAAGTCGTTATATTCAGCACCTTCATCTATGCAGGATTGGAAGCAGACATCTGGTGGATCGGACTTCCTACATCGAAGAAGATCACATGGGAGGACATCAAGAAAGAGTTTGAAAAACAATGGCCAGCCATCGTCGTAGCAGTGAAGTTCCAACTGGACTATCAAAAGGAACTCCTAGCACTACAGTTGAAAGAGGAAGACATTGGAGAACATATCACAGTAGCAGGAGTGTCGATGTGGTCACACCTCCACTATCACAGTAGCAGGAGTGTCGATGTGGTCACACCTCCACTATCACAAGAGCACCCCCGGATGTGGTTAAATGCTGTGCAACCACAGTCCTCATACAGAAGATGCACGAACATGGAGGATTGACGCTCAAAGAGCTCCAACATAGAGTAAACGAACAATGCACAAAGGAAGGACAGCCACCCACATTCTTGCTACCAGAAAGAGACACAGTTGAAGAACACTCAGAGGACAAGCCTGAAGGACCAAAGAAATGGTGCATATGTCAAAACTTTAATGAAGTAAATAGACATAACATCATCACACTGATGCCACAAGGAGATATTAGAGCCAAACAACAGCGTCTAAGTGGCCATAAGTATGTGTCCGTTTTTGACTTCGCATCAGGATTCTACGCTGTCAAAATCCCAGAAGAATCGTGCCCATATACAGTGTTCTACATAGAAGGGTGAGGATACTTTTGGTACATATGAATGCCAATGGGCCTCACCGGAGCACCATCAACATTCACAGACATGACAGCCACACATCTGCATGATTTCACAGCAGAAGCAATAATGGAACTATTTGTTGACAACAGTGGATGTACAGCAGACTCATTCAAGGAAATGTTAGAGAAGTTGGAACACATCTTCCAAAGATGCAGGGAAAGGAAGTTGTCATTATCTCCAGTGAAATGCCGTCTGTTTATGACCGAGATGACATTTGCAGGAGCAACGGTTGGACCACAGGGCGTCCAACCAGACCTAGAGAAGCTCACTGCCATTGTTGATTGGGAACAACCAGCTGACGCACTGAATTAAGAATCCTTTCTGGGACTGACTAGCGACTTCTGAGACCTGGTACAAGGTTATGTGAAGAGAGAAGGAGCCCTACATGATCTCATAAAAGCAGTGCCATTGAAAACACCATTTTCAAAAGCCACTTACCAATGAACACTAAGAGACTTCAAGCTTAATGAAAGATGGAAAGCTGAGCACACAATAGTGTTTTTAGATCTGAATGCAGCATTAGTCTCAAGACCAATTCTACAGGCTCCCAGATACGATGGATTGAATTTTGTAGTCACTTTGGACGGGTGTTAAGAAGGACTTGCGGCAGTCCTCAGTCAACATGTTCACAAACAAAAACCATTAGGCAAATGGACTGAACACTTACTCCCCATCGCATTCACATCCAAGCGCATGTTGAAGACAGAACAGAACTATAAACCATTCCTACTCGAATTTGCAGCCCTGAAATTCAGGTTAGATGAGTTTTCTGACACCATCTGGGGATTTCCAGTTGAAATTGAAACTGACTGCCAAGCCTTAAGGGATGTGCTACTCAATGACCACCTTAATGCAGCACACGTGAGATGGAGAGATGGGATTCTAGCACACCACATCGTAGACATATGCCATGTACCAGGAAAGCTTAATGTCATCACAGATGGCCTAAGCAGACAATAGGAGGGACAACCACATGACTCAGGCCTGCAAGACAGTAGTGATTGGACAGTTAGTGAAGATTAGGAGGCCAAAGGCGGCCTAGTTAATGATATTCTATTCACAATGGACATCACTAACCCAGGCACATTATCTAGATTGCACCAACGGTTCATTAATGAGCCAGTATTCCATGAAGTAGTTGAATCTTTGGCACAAATGGACTCGATGAAACCACTTCGCGACTGAAGATGCACGAGATAATATCTAGTGGATGACGAAAGGTTATGGCGACTAAGAGGAGGCACATCAGTACGAGTGTGAAGTCGATTAGAATGTGTCACAAAGGAGGAAGCCACCAAGTTAGCAGTAGAGCAACACAAGAAATGGGGACACTGGGGAAGAGACATAATCAAGATTGCACTCACAGACAGGATCTACAGTCTGGGCCTCGACACATCCATTATGGATGCCATTTCAGAATGCGCTAAGTGCAAAAACTTTGGGAATCAGCACTTACACTCACTGCTCAAACCAATTACTTGCAGACACCCCTTTGAATTGCTCATAGGCGACTACTTATTGTTACCCAAAGCTCAAGGATACCACACGCTTGGAGTATATTTGGACACCTTTTTGCAACACATATGGGTATTCAAGTATAAGAGTGCTGGAACAGCAAACATGACAATCAATAGCCTTGGACAGATTTTTCACAATTTCACGTGTTCAGAAATGTTTATGAGCGATGGAGGAAGGCACTTCCGCAATGCAAAAGTCAAACAGGTCTGCGCAAAATGGTCGTGCAAAATGCACATAGTAGCAGTGTATTCTCCTTGGATTGACGTCTACAAGCATTCATACCCCGAGATGGCACAAAATTGGCAGAAGAGCAGAAGAAGAGAGAAACTAGAGGAGGAAGCAATGAAGAGATTGAAGAATATGAACAAGAAAATGCACCAATGCAGGGAGAGAACGAAACAGATAACCAAGACGACAACGAAGAAGAAGAAGAAGAAGAAGAAAAGAGCAAAGACAAGGAGGCAGAAAGAAATGGATAGTAGAACATTCATAGCAGACGAGAAGCAGGCAAGGAGCAACGAGGACGCCACCGGTTTTTTTAAGGGGGGCACATGGAGTAGGGGCCCCTAGGGGTGCAGGCAAGGTGGCTGCAGTGTTTGGCAGTATTGAGAGCAGAGTTTGGCAGCAAGGGTTAGAGTCGCATAGCATAGCAGAGAATGACATCCTTCTCGAGCAGTCCTCCAGCGTGAGAGCAGGTCTAGCCCGCTCCAATGCTCAATACCCAAACTAACCAGCATGTCATAGTGGGATGGAGCCCCACCAGGGTCTCAATGACTCAAAGTCACCCAGTTCGAAATGACTTCCAATCTGGAAAAATGGAGGGCCACTGAGAAACTGAAACTGACTTTTGAGACTGCTGAGTTTGACTTAACACCTTTGAGATTGAGTCACAGCCTGCCTGAAATAGCTTGGGTGCTATGGTTGTGGTTATGGCATTCCAGAAATATTCCAAGGTTGACATGACAGCTAGCCAATTTTGGACTGAGTCAGAGGAGTATGACGCCAATGTCACCAATGGATCCACAAGCCTCTGATTCATTAATTACCATCAGATTCTCAATAAACCCTCAAATATAAATTAAGTTTTACCTCACATCGTTGCATGAGATAAGCAGGAGACATGGTGACTCATCCTGCCCCAAATATCCCTCCTCCCTCTGATACAAGGAAGCCATGTGAATGCCAGGATGGTTTTCGGTCAGTATCTGATCCACTGGGAATTGTTCCAAGGAGAACATCCTGAAGGCCCAAGGTAGCATTATTAATAAAATTCTGATAAATTAATTAGCTCCCAAAAATGTCAGGGAGGAATCAGACCAAAAATTTTCCATGGCAGTCCACAATTGTAGCTGGCTTTGCAATTGTGCCTATTCGAAGTTCTGGCAAAATATTTTTGAAGCTTAGCATGTTGCTCTGTTGCTCCATTTGTCTAAACTGGGGAACATTTGACCATATCAGCATACTGATCAACATCCCACCAAACATAGTCTGTTTTCACACACTTAGTCTATTTTTGATTTTACTTGAGTGATTATACATACAAGGGTTTAAGATGGCACAGGCAATAGTGAGGGCTACCCATTCAATTTCATAGTCTGAAATTGAGGATGTTGGTCAGTCATAATTGGTCTTTGGCTCACTTGACCTGCAGGATTTCAGGTACAAGTGGAACCTCAGCCTGTACTACTAAGTAAGAGTGTTGAAATAATGGAAAGTACATTCCTAGTCTTCTGTAAGAGATGAGACTGAAGTACACCATCGAGCCCCTTCAGTGACAAATTCTGTATTATACGGGCCAGCAGATTATGGGCCCATGGTGTGTATATTCTCGATGATGACGGATGGGCCGGGACACATATTATTTCCAATGGAGATGGGTGGGCCCATGTATGCCAATGATATATATCCTTGATGTTGATGGATGGGCCGGGGGAATATGATCATTCATGGAGATGGGTGGGCCCATCTGGGTAATATGTAGAGTAGGATATTATAGACAGCTGGGCTGAAGAGAGATGTAAGCCAAATATTGTTATATAGACGGGCGGGCCAACAGGGGTGTATTACATATATGGGTGGGCCGAGGTAGGGGAATATTACATAGATGGGTGGGCTGATGTGGGGTGTATTACATATACAGGTGGGCTGATGTGGAAAGTATTACATATATGGGTGGGCCGACGAAAGGGATATCAAATAGACTGGTGGGCCGAGGGTGCAAACAAATATTTATTACATAGACAGGTGGGCCGAGGTGGGGTATAATTATATAGACTGGTGGGCCAACGTAGGATGTATTACATAGACCGGTAGGCCAATGTGGGGGAATTGTACATAGATGGGTACATATATGGGTGAGCCTAGATATGTTTCATCAAGACATACAGCTGATGTAGCCACCAGTGAATCAAACACGTAGGATACATGTACACTATGAGTGCATATACCTACCATCGACCACCAAATCTAAACCCCTAAGCACAAAAACATGAATCAACCATGTGTGGCATTGACCAATAATTGAGGACTGAAGTGGAAAAACCCCACACCTGAACCCTGGTGTGCAACATATCCTATTTCTAAGCATGGACACCAGAAGCACAACACTCACAAAAATATATATGTCAAATTTTCAGTGCCAAACCCCAAACCAAGATGTACCAACCCCCAAACCCCAAAATTGTGGACTGCTGGGTCTTGGGTTTCGGGGTTCGGGGTTCCCGGCACTCGGAACTTGAGGAAATTTGGGGAGATCAATAAAATTTGATGTACAATTGAGTTGATTGACAAACACATTGACTTACCCATGTTTGAAATCTATTTTTGTTTACACATACCGAGTTCCGAGTTCCGGACCCCCCAACCCCAAAACCCGAGACCCGGCAGTCCACAATTCTGGGGTTCAGGGGTTGGTAAAATGTGTATGAATATATGAAAGGTTGAATGAAACATTTTTGAAAGATGTCTCATATCAAATGTTAAGTCCCGAGTTTTGAATTTTGGGATTCAGGACTCCGGGTTTCGGGACTCGGCACTCCCGAAACCCGGAAGTTGAAACTCGGGACTTGACATTTGATATGAGACATCTTTCAAAAATGTTTCATTCAACCTTTCATATATTCATACACATTTTACCAACCCCCGAACCCCGGAATTGTGGACTGCCGGGTCTCGGGTTTTGGGGTTCGGAGGTCCGGAACTCGGAACTCAGTATGTGTAAACAAAAATATATTTCAAACATGGGTAAGTCAATGTGTTTGTCAATCAACTCAATTGTAAATCAAATTTTATTGATCTCCCCAAATCTCCCCAAGTTCCGAGTGCCGGGAACCCCAAACCCCGAAACCCGAGACTGCCGGGTCTCAGGGTTCGGGGGTCTGGAACTCGGAACTCAGTATGTACAACAAAAATATAATTTAAACATGGGTAAATCAATGTGTTTGTCAATCAACTCAATTGTAAATCAAATTTTATTGATCTCCCCAAATTTCCCGAGTTCCGAGTTCCAGGACCCCCGAACCCCGAGACCCGGCAGTCCACAATTTCGGGGTTCGGGGGTTGGTAAAATGTGTATGGATATATGAAAGGTTGATTGAAACATTTCTGAAAGATGTCTCATATCAAATGTCAAGTCCTGAGTTTTGATTTCCGGGTTTCAGGACTCCAGGTTTCGGGACTCCGGGCTTCGGGACTCAGCACTCTTGAAACCCGGAAATTGAAACTTGGGACTTGACATTTGATATGAGACATCTTTTAAAAATGTTTAAACCAACCCTTCATATATCCATACACATTTTACCAGCCCCCGAACCCCGAAATTGTGGACTGCCGGGTTTCGGGGTTCGGGGGTCCTGGAACTCGGAACTCGGAATTTGGTATGTAAGACAACAAAAATATTTTTCAGGGTTCAGGGGTTAGTGAAATGTTTATAGATATACGTAGGTTAATTCAAACATGTCTGAAAAATTTCGTTCATCTCAAATGTCAAATCCTGAGTTCCAGGCTTCGGGACTCGGCACCCGGCACCCAGCAGTCAGGGTTGGGGGTTCGGCACTGAAAATTTGACATTTGGGTGTTCAGGTTTCAGGTGATATCTAAATCAACAACTTCAAGTTCTGCCAAACCGTGAAACTTGAAACCCAGTGTGCAACATGTTGATTTTTCATTTATATCACACAAATCATCGAGTTCCGAGTGCCGAGGGCCGAACCCCGAGACCCAAAAATATGTGCACAACATGTCCATTTTTCACTCACTGCACAAATCACCGAGTTTCAAGTGCTGAAACCCAAAACTCGAAACCTGGTGTGCAACATATTCATTGTTCATTTACATTACACAGATCATCGAGTGCCAAGGGCCGAATCCTAAAACCTGAAGCCCAAAAACATGTATGCCACATGCTCATCTACTCATTGCACAAATCACCAAGTGTTGAGTGCCAAAACCCAAAACCCGGTACTTCAAATGGACATGGATTCTATATTTGTGTTAAGGTCGTACTCTCGTAGGATCAGATTGCTGTGCCCCTTTCCCAAGTATCGTCCCTTATTTCAAAGTGCTAAGGATAACATGTCCAAAGGTCCGGACGGGTCTCGTAGTATATCCGGATGTCTTCCGGATATCGGAAACACGTATAAGGCTAATCCGGACATATCCAAACTAGAAACTAACAGAGCAAAGACTACCCGAAGGTAGAGCTGAGGATATAGACTATTGGAATCTATCCGAAGTCTTGGAAGGTGACAAGAGTAAGAAGGACTCAAGTCCGGATGACAGGAAGAGGACAAACTAAGATGATATTCGAACTGAGGTACTACAGGACATATACACGGGCTTATATACTAAGAGGTTAATGAAACAATAAGTAAGCAGAGGTCCGAAGGCTATGTACGAAGCATGTGCAAAGGTTATCAAACGTGAGTCGGAAATGAAGCATAGTCTAACGGATCAGTAATTATACCGGTAATAAGTATAACTGAAACACCGGGAATAGGGAATACTGAATAGGCTGTGTTTAACATTAAATGAATAGGAAATGAAATAGGAAGCTTATCGGATATCGGATCAGAAGCATCGGACCAGACCGGATCTCAGGGTCTGAAGTCCGGAAGAGAAGCGTGAATATATGGGATATGACAATTTGTATGTATTATCCATTGATGTAGGGTTGAAATAACTTGGGAATTGTATTTGTCAGTGCTCGGTACTTGGTAGTTGGTAGTTGGTGGTCGGTAGTCAATATAGGCAAATGATAATGAAAAATGAAAGTTGTTATTATGCTTAACTTCCTTACCGAAGGTTGTAGTCCGAGTCTAGGGGAGTGTATTGGTAGTCTTTTCTTGTCCATCAGTTATCATTTAACTGAGATATAAGCTAAAGAAATTTGAAACATCGGTGATAATGAAAAATGAAAGTTATTATTACGTTTAAGTTCCTGAACAAAAGTTGTAGTCCGAGCCAAGGTGAGTGTATTGGTAGTTTTTTCTTGTCAATTGGTTATCTCGTTACTCGGTGCTCGGTACAAGGGAATCAGTACTTGGTATTTGGTTCTGATACTCAATACCCGAGAATCAGTAGTCGGGTACTTGGTTCTTGGTTCTGATACTTGGTTCTAATTCTCGGTACCTGGGAATCAATAGTTGGGTACTCCAGCCAATAGTCCCAAGTCCCGAGTACTGATACTTGGTATTCGGTAGTCAGGTTTGGAACTTGGGTCTTGGTTTGGTTATCATTTGACTGAGATATTGGTAGGCAATATTGGCACTTGGAGCTCAAATACTGACTATCAACTATCAAGTGTCGGGACTTGGTAATTGGTAGTTGAGACTTGGTGCTTAAATGGATATTGCATATATACATAAAAATACAAAATATGTTCCTATGTGTTCATTTCTAGGTGAATAGACTTTGGAATTATATCTCAATTATCTATTCAACAATAGAAACAATATATCAGGAGCTCAGGACCATAGGGTAATCCTTTATTGCATAGTGTACCTCCCCCTCTTCTGGTGGTTCACCCGCTGGGGTTTTTTCCCTGTAAAGCTTGACCTCAAGGACTGTAGGGAGTCTATTCCTGAGCATATTTGGAGTAGATATATCATATAACCAGCCCAGGACACACAGGATCCTTCTCCAGGAACAAAGCATAGACAATTGCACTTGTGATATTTTTTCACAATTTTCAGTATCTTGCCCTTGCATCCATGATCCAACCTTTTAATATATAATGAGCATAGCTTATATTCTTGCTTCTTATGACCAAGATCAGCTCACAATAGGCTAGAGTTTGTGAGCTAGTGTGTATACTTGCCATTTCGTCTGATAAGGGGCCCATGCCTTCAAAACATTGAATCTTCATAATCAGAAACCTGGGGTACATTTCAAATATCTTAAGTATCATAGACATAAATTTACAGACAAATCAACCAAGAATTGAGCACTGAGGAAGTGAAATGGGTAAGAAATTGAGTGTGGGAAACTTCAAAGACCCAAAGCATCGAAAATGGTTAGTTGAGCAGTGGTAGGACTTTAATGCTGGGTCAACTCATATTTTCACTATATCCCTTCTACCCACCCCCTACCCTCAGGGCAGTAGGCAGTATGGGTTCCTTGGGTAGTTTATGATCTATCCTACATATTTGTAATGATATTTTCGGCCTGAATCATATATAAATGTGACTTTGTATAAAAGATGTCTATTGTCACTCTCCACACATATGTCATTTTGCCTATCATTACATCAATCCTTCATGAATATTTCTAAGCTTTTAAGCTATTATAATGGATGTATATGGGTGTTATTCCAGGTCTCTGATCACATCACAGGCTTGTTATGTTGGATATCTCGACATAATGTGCAAGTCTCACTATTAATATTCATTCTTTTATCTTTAGACTCACTTACTGCACACATGTATTTCATTTGTCATTATTGATGTTTTGGATTTCTTTAGCTTATATCTTGGTCACATGGTAACCAATGGATGAGAAAAGACTACAAATAAACTCACCTAGACTTGGACTACAACCTTCATTAAGCTGACTACTGATTCCCAGATACCGAGTATCAAAACCAAATACTGAGTACCAATTACCATGTACCGAGTACTGCGTAATGAGTAACAAGATAACCAATTGACAAGAAAAGACTACCACTACACTCACCTGGACTTGGACTACAACCTTTGGTAAGGAAGTTAAGCATAATAACAACTTTCATTTTTTCATTATTGCTGATGTTTTGCTGAATGACAAGGAAAGACTACCAAGTCACTCACCTTGACGTGGACTACAACTGTCATTTTTCATTATCATTTGCCTATATTGACTACCGAGTCTTGAGTACCAACCACTGACCACCGATCACCGAGTCTCGAGTACCAACCACTGACCACCGATCACCGAGTGCCGAGTACCGAGTCCCGAGTCCCGAGTCCCGAGTCCCGAGTCCCGAGTCCCGAGTCCCGAGTCCCGAGTCCCGAGTCCCGAGTCCCGAGTCCCGAGTCCCGAGTCCCGAGTCCCGAGTCCCGAGTCCCGAGTCCCGAGTCCCGAGTCCCAAGTCCCAAGTCCCAAGTCCCAAGTCCCAAGTCCCGATCACTGAGTGCCAAGTCCTGATCACTGAGTGCCGAGTACCAACCACTGACCACCGATCACTGAGTGCCGAGTACCAAGTCCCAAGTCCCAAGTACCAAGTACCAAGTACTGACAAATACAATTCCCAGGTTATTTGAGCCCTACACCAATGGATAATACATACAAATACAATTTGTGTCCATTTGAAGTACCGGGTTTCAGGTTTTGACACTCAACACTTGGTGATTTGTGAAATGAGTGAAAAATGGACATGTTGTGTACATGATTTTGGGTTTCAGGCTTTGGGTCTCGGCCCTCGGAACTCGATGATTTGAGTAATGTAAATGGAAAATCAACATGTTGCATGCCAGGTTTCGAGTTTCAGGTTTCAGCACTCAAAACTCGGTGATTTGTACAGTGAGTAAAAAATGGACATGTTGTGCACATATTTTCGGGGTTCGGGGTTCGGGTTTCGGCCCTCGGAACTCGGAACTTAATGACTTGTGTAATATAATTGAACAATGGACATGTTGCACACTCGGTTTTGAGTTTCGGGTTTCAGCACTTGAAACTCGGTGATTTGTGCAACAAGTGAAAAATGGAAATGTTGCATACATATTTTCGGGTCTCGGGCTTTGGGTCTCGGCCCTTAGCACTCGGAACTCGATGATTTGTGTAATGTAAATAAAAAATCAACATGTTGCATGCCAGGTTTTGAGTTTCAGCACTCAAAACTCGGTGATTTGTGCAATGAGCGAAAAATGGACATGTTGTGTACATATTTTTGGGGTTCAGGGTTCGGGTTTCGGCCCTCGGAACTCAGAACTCGGAACTCAATGACTTGTGTAATATAATTGAACAATGGACATGTTGCATGCCAGGTTTCGAGTTTTGGGTTTCGGCACTTGAAACTCAGTGATTTGTGCAACAAGTAAAAAATGGACATGTTGTGCACATATTTTCGGGGTTCGGGTCTCGGACCTCGGCACTTGTAACTCAATGATTTGTGTGATGTAAATGAAAAATCAACATGTTGCACACCAGGTTTCCAGTTTCATGCTTTGGCACTTGAAACGCAGTGATTTGTGCAGTGAGTGAAAAATGGACATGTTGTGTACATATTTTCGGGTCTCGGGCCTAGGGTTTTGGCACTTGGAACTCAATGATCTGTGTAATGTAAATGAACAATGAACATGTTGCACACCTGGTTTTGAGTTTTGAGTTTTGGCACTTGAAACTCAGTGATTTGTGCAACAAGTGAAAAATGGAAATGTTGCATACATATTTTCGGGTCTCAGGCTTCAGCACTTGGCACTTGGCACTTGGTTATTTGTGTGATATAAATGAAAAATCAACATGTCGCACACTGGGTTTCCGGTTTCACGCTTTGGCACTCGAAACTCGGTGATTTGTGCAGTGAGGGAAAAATGGACATGTTGTGCACATATTTTTGGGTCTCGGGCTTCGGGTTTCGGCACTCGGAACTCGGAACTTGAGGACTTGTGTAATATAATTGAACAATGGACATGATGCACACTGGGTTTTGAGTTTCGGGTTTCGGCACTCAAACTCAGTGATATGTGCAATGAGTAAGAAATAGACATGTTCCATACATATTTTTGGGTTTTGAGCTTCGGGTTTCAGCACTCAGCACTCGGAACTCAATGATCTGTGTAATGTAAATGAACAATTGATGTATTGCACACTGGGTTTTGAGTTTTGGGTTTTGGCACTTGAAACTCAGTGATTTGTGCAGTGGGTGAAAAATGGACATGTTGAACAATGGGTTTCAGGGTCTCGGGTTTGAAAAATAGCATAATAACAACTTTCATGTTTTCATTATCATTTGCCTATATTGACTACTGAGTCTGATAAGAGACCCCTTGGATGATTCATTGCTCAATGAAATACTACCTGATTGGAAGTGTGCTGGTTATCAGATATTCATTTGTTGACTCTCAGGTCCCGGAACTCAGAAGTCGGTATGGTTGACCCAAATTTGGGTGGTCAGAACTTGGTGTCTCATAGGGCAACACAAGCTTCACACCCTGGATTCCAAATTCTGCAAGATAGCCTGTGCACCATCAAAGGCCATGTCAGGAGATCACCTGCTGCTCCGGGAACTCGGGAACTTTGATTTATTACCTCCTCTGAGTACGGTTGACCCAAAGGTTGGTAATCGGAACTTGGCTTCTCATAGGGCAACACAAGCTTCGCACCCTGGATTCCGAATTTTGCAAGACAACCTGTGCACCATCAAAGGCCATGTCAGGAGATCACCTGCTGCTCCAGGAACTTGGTAACTTTGATTTTATTACCTCCTCTAATTTGGTTGATGTACAACTACCTCAGCTCCATCATGTCTACAATTATGATACACATGGGCCCACCCATCTATATTTTATACCACCCTCGGCCCACCCGTCTAATACAACATCCCATACAACACCCTCGGCCCACCGGTCTAATTAATATGCGTCTGGGCCCACCCGTATAATACAATATTTTATAATACCCTCGGCCCACCCGTCTAATTTAATATGTGTCTGGGCCCACCCGTGAATGTGATAACAAGTACCTACCCATCTATCTCATACACATCTACCTTAATACACCCATCTGCATAATATCCAACTACCTCGGCCCACCCATCTACCTAATATTCATGTACATCGGCCCACTCATCTACTCTATATATCCCCTGCATAGGCCCACCCGCCTCCATCGGGAACAATTTGCCTCCCGGCCCATCTGTCATAGTCGAGGATATTTTTATCATGGGCCCATGGTCCACTGGCCCGTATCATATGGGATATTATGCACGTCCGTTCCCTTGTATTATATGGAGATAGGTCACTGTAATATGTGCACCATCTTTGAAGACTGGCGGTGTAGAGGGATCTGAGTTCATGATTGCATCTATCTTAGAAGTGAGTAATTGATGCAATTTCATGGATTCAGTGTTTATTGAATTTGACATGGCAAGTCAAGGTGGGTGATTGGATGAAGCAGGTAGTGTCTCGGCTTGAAATTTTCACTTGATCCGAACTGTCGATCCAAACTAGGTTCTGACATATATTGGTTCCTCAACGCTTCCAGAAACAAGGGTGACCCTAATTATTGGAAAAGATCTGAGATCCAGCTTACATAATTTAATTTGCTCTCCATCTGCCAATCTTATTTAATACAGCATTTGATAACTAATGTCACAAAGATGGGCAAGAGAGCAGAGTGAGGTATTACTGAGTACTGAGTTATAACAAGATGGGCTTCTCCACCATCAAGCAAATGCAGTTTACATTCAGCATTGATAGATGGTGGAGTGTCCACCATTGAATGTAAACTGCATTTGCTTAATGGTGCTGGGAAAATTTAGTCAGTTTACATTCAATGGAGACTTACACTGTCCATTGTAACCCTCAAGAATGTTCCCCACACAACAGTGTAAACTACATTTGCTTAATAGTGCTGGGTTGGTCCGTCATTAAGTGAATGCAGTTTATATTCAATGATGGATGTTCAACCATTCATCAATGCTAAATGTAAACTGCATTTGCTTAATGGTGCTGAACGAATGCAGTTTACATTCAACGGTGGATGCTCCACCATCTATTAATGTTGGATGTAAACTGCATTTGCTCAGCACCATTAAGCGAATGCAGTTTACATTTAATGGTGGATGCTCCACCATTTATCAATGCTGAATGTAAACTGCATTTGCTTAATGGTGGAGAAGCCCAGGACTATTAAGCAAATGCAGTTTACATTCAGCATTGATGGATTGAGCATCCACCATTGAATGTAAACTGCATTTGCTTAATGGTGGAGGAATGGTGGATGCTCCACCACATTAAGTAAATGTAGTACAGATTTTAACATTGACATCCCATCATGGCATATAGCAATAGCTATGGCAAAGCCGAAGTTCAATTCACACAGTCACGTGACTTTTCTGGCCAGCAAAAAATTAGTCAAAGGATGTTTATTTGTGTCATACAACAAAGTAATAAGACAATTTATGTCAACTACTACAAAATTTATAAGAAATCAAAGGAGAGACGCAATACTTGAGTGAGGGGGCCCTCCTCACCCAAGCCTTGGTTCCAATAGAAAAGTAGATAATAAAAATAATACTAAATGTAAACTACAAAAATCCTGTGTTTGAAATATTTTAGATTGTGAATGTCAAATGAAGTAGAGCACTTAACTTTAAAATGTAACAGAATCACTGATCTGCAGGGAGAATCAGTAAGAAAACTGCAGGCAGGAGAAGGACTCACATACACCGGGCATCAAAAGCATAACCCACACAAAGGGGAGCAATGCACCACACAGCCCAAAGTGCAGGAGCTACACTAAGTAGCATGCACTGCAGCAAGTATAGCCCTCAGACTCAAAGTGCAGGAGCTACTCTGAGTAGCATGCACTGCAGCAAGAATGGCCCCCAGACCCAAAGTGCAGGAGCTACACTAAGTAGCATGCACTGTGTGAAATAGATCCCCCAGAACCAATAGAATTATGTCTGGAAAAACATCATCAGCATTATGAGACAAAGATCAATCACTCACCATCATAGATGGCGTCAGAAGAGAGACGCTGGTCAGAATAAGAGAAAAGCCTGACAATAAGAGACATAAATCTAGGAACAAAGTGTCAGTACCATTGGATGAATATCAAGGACTCACCAACAAAAAGACGACACAATCAAAGGGACACCAGCATAACAGCAAAAGAGATGCCATTAAGGACAACTCAGATCTAAAAACAGCTAGGTTAGCATATGGGGACCATAAAAGGATTGACTTACCTGCGCTACATATTTTGAAGTACTGAAAAAGGCAAGGTCAGTAAGTGAAAGTGCAAAGGAAAGCCACTTACTGTACTCAGAGGCAACTTTGAGGGAGAACCTTTGGGTCCTTGCAGGGCTGCAGCCCCTGCAAGGATCCAAAGATAGCCTTCAAGTCATGTCAATAGATAGTGATGGCAAGAACAATGACAAGATGGATGATAGACATTATGGTGAAGGAAGAAGGACAGAAAGTTGAACCGTGGGAAGTTGAACTTGAGTGTGATAAATGTATCACTTTGTAACTGTTTGTTCTATAACAAAATTCATACTCAGCATTCCACACAATCCAAATTCAGAATATTTATTATTATTTGGTCCATTGTTCAGAATGCGTCAACATCCTAGGTCCACTACCACCTTCTTTTGTCTTCTCTTTCAAATCCAGCTTCACCATTACCATTTGGCTTTTGCCAGTCGCCTCTTAACCACATTTGACGTATCTATGGCCAGAACGAAACAAACAGCCCACAAGGCCACTGACGGATCAGCAGGTTGTGTAAAGTTACTGATAGGCAGTGCTGCAGGAAATAGTTCAGCTGTTGGGCGACAGGATGATGTTGAAGTTTGCAAAGGATTTCACCACAATGATATGAGTCTTAATTTTTTATTTATTGAATGGTTGACATATTTCATTAGTTCTGTATAATTTGCAGAGATGGTTCTGTGGACAATGACTTTCTCCTGTTGTGTGACGAATGTCCACGTGTCGTCTGCACCCACTGCATCATGATTCCCCTTGCTTTTGCGCAAGCTGTCTGTGCACCGCATGTGACCTTTCACTGTATCTGCTGTCACATTACAGGACAGCACCGAGGAGGCAATGCCTTGGTGCCATACTTTGTGAGTTTTCAAGTCTTTTTGATCTGTATATTGATACACCATCAAACAAAAGGGTTTCTATAGGAACAATAAGCTGGTACTGGACTCGTTCCTCCCCATCTGCACTGCCCTTGAGATCAATGTGACATCACAACTCTCTTCCAACACTCTCCTCTTCGTTCATCTTACCCTGGTGGACTATGATACCATCGGTACCTCATTTGAACTCACGCATCAATTTTTGATGCCATACTTTCCCAACGCCAGCATGGAGTACCATAAGGTAACTTTTGATGTTGGTACCACCTCCAAGGTCAAGACATACAAAGACAGCATGGCGGCCCTGGTGGACAAACTATCTAGTACCACCTGGAGCTGCATTGTCTTTGGTATATCTAATCATACTGACAACTCATCTGGAGACCCATTTGTAGGGTATGAAAGAAAGACATATGTTGCTACTCCAGTTCATGATGTGCATATTTTCGTTTTCAATCTTTGCATTTCTCACTGGTCATAGTTTTTGGCCATCATTCTTGGACCATGGCAGGCTCTTATTGATTGCACGCCAGAATCATTCCTTTGGCTCTTTTCTTGTGGGGCGCTGGTCAACAATGCAAAATCCTTTTCTAATTTGCATGTTTCAGTTGCCCAGTAAGTACTCCACTCATTTGTTGCTCAGGGCTAACACTACTTTTTTTGATTGGAATAGTCATGGTGTTTCAGCTGCCATAGCATTCAATACTGTCCGATTCCAACAAAGCTTCTCAGCTCATCTCTTGCTTGCTTTCTGCAAGCTCGTCCTCATCCAATGTCACTCTATTCAACAAGCATTCCCCAACACGCTAGGCCAGTTCTACAAGCTGGGCCGCCATTCAGATGTGTTTTGCTGTTAAAGTACGACATCAACTCTGTTGACATTTTCAGATACTGCTGGACTCATTCTCACCTCCGCCCTTGGGGCAATTTCCTGCCGCTTCAGTGCCCTAACTGTGGTTTGGTAGATGCTTGGAACTCTGCTAACCACCAGAAGGAATATTTGTTTTAGTGTAAGGGTAAAAATTGCAGGAGGGGTTTTGTGTTTAGTGTGCCAGCTAACTCAAGGGTGCTTATACCAGGCAAAACTCGTGTTTCCAGTTGGATTGAGATCCCTTTGTGACTGCTGCTTAGTTTTTACCATTGATATTAGCAGTTTTGCAGTTGGTAGATAGTCTACCTAGTTCATCTTACAATCATGATTTCCGCTCTTACTTTCCTGTAGCGCTTTGATAGAAGACTTGTCCATACATAGCAAATATTGCAGGTCAGACACAATCACATGACCCCAAACACGGTCACATGACTATGTTAGTGTCTGGCCACCAATGTTATACACTAAGTGTGCCTCTACCTACCAAATCTCAATCCTTGACATTTGTATACACTCTCAAGATCATATCTTCTGATTGGACTCTGAAGTTCAAATCTATTCTTGATCAGTTTGAACAGGACTTCCAGTCCAACAAAGACTCTTCAACACACTGTTCTCATGTGGTGAAAAAAGCCAAAAATGCTATTCTTAAAGCTCAGGGGGATCATCCTGGAGTGACCTTGCCGAGTTCTTTGAAAAAGGTACTTAAGAAACTCTGTAGATAATTGATATCATCAATATTTATTTTTATGTACAGGCTATTTGAACATATTACTATGAGAGGATTGACTCTGACTCTGAGAAATCAGATAAAGAAGCTGAGCCAGATGTGGAGGATGAACCTGTTGTGACAGTGGAGGAAAGAGAAGCACTTGCACATCCCAAAACTGCACTATTTTACAAGAAAGAATGTAATGAGTAGGATGTCGCCCAGAAGTTATTCAAGCAGGAGATTGATGACTTCGACAAGGCAGAGAGGGTGAGGAAAGAATTGGATGACTCTATCAAGCATAGGATGGGTCATGCCAGAGAGTGGTTCGAGAAGATGATGGCTGAACAAGAGAAAGAGGTTAAAGATGCAATGGAGAAATGGAATAAGGAAGGTGTGCCTGAGAAAATTCAGGCTGTATAAGTGGTCATATTACAGTATGTTCAATTTAAGCTGACTTGATTTAAAGCTATTAGAAGAATAATCTCAAGAAAAAGCTTGAAGAAATTTCGGAGGAACTATGCCGCACCATGGGTTGCCGAGTTGTAATTCTAGTCAGTCACAAGAAGAAGACTGATAAGTCCTTGGCTGTTACCTTGTCAGTTTCTGTATTACCATATTATTTGCCAGACTAATAATAACATTTAGACATGAATCCAAACTACAGAGTATCAAGAAAAAAAATTCTGTTAGCTCTGACGGTATCAAGAAGTGGTCTTCAACAGGTTTTGAATTATTTGCAGAATGGTCTAAGACTGAATTTTGTACATTTTATATTCTACTTGTGATACTTGGTATAGACTCATGAGTTTTCATTAATAAAATAGATCCTACAAATGAAGCTCAGAATGATTTAGAGATAGATGATTTAGACAAGGCTGAGGCCAAACCAGAACTTATATTGGATGAAGAAGGCTATGCAAAGCTCCCATCTTGTAAGGGTGTGGCTCTCAGGGGACAACAGGATTTGATTAAAAACATTTTTCTCACTTCATATAGTAAGTTTGAAGTTTTAATTAGCTTACATTTAATTAATTTGTAGGTCCATAGAGGTCTTCACCAAGAGCAATAGACCTGTGTCTTGGCAACAGATTGTTGCTAATGCCTCTCACTATCTGGAGGCTACTTGTGTTCCCAAGACATTGGTGGTGAGAGACCCTTCGCATGTGAGGTTAGAGGATGTAATCTGGCACCATTGGGAGAGCTAAAGCCTTGCAAAGAAGAAGCTGGTCATTTTTATAAATGCAAAGAAGGGTGATAAGATGACAAAGGTAGCTGACAAAGAAGAAGGAAAGAAGAGAAAAACAAAGGACTATGTAAAAGTTCTTTCTTCTGATGAAGCAGAGGTGAACTTGGCTAGCTCAGATTCTATGAAGGGTAGGATTGTGCCAGCCGGTAATTCTCTACCCATTGCCCCTGCCAGTGTCCTCTTCAATGAGGTCTATGATGAATGATGGGTGTTTTTAGAAGGCCTCAGCATGGATGATAACTACCTTGAATTGGTGGACGCCACTCATGATTTGGCAAAATCCTCTGAACAGATGGTGAGTAACTTGAATTTTTGATTGAATAGTTGGATACTCACCGTTCAAAAGACCTACCATAGTGACTGGCCCTCTTGGGCTAAATGGTCCTGGAGGTATGATTATCTTCCAAAGGACATTCATGAATCTCGGAAGATGCTAGAAGCCAGCCTGAACAAACTTAGGATGGCCAATATTTCCAATGACATATCAGCCATTCCTGTGGTGTTAGGATTGAGTATGCTCTTTAGGGAGTGTAAATGAGTGATTGAGTATGAGGAAGATGAGGCCCCTTTGGATACCCCTGCCTACCTTGCCAACTTCGTCTTCGATTTATTATTCTTACATCTCCTGGAGGGGGCAGTATCTGATGTCTTGTTCTCTGTAGTGGGCATCATTAAGTTGCATATGAGGGACAGGTATCTACAGAATGAGGAAGATGAAAATACAGAAGGCAAGCAAGGTGAGGTGTCAGCTGGGGTGCAGGATATAGAGATAGAGCAGGAGAAGGACACTGAAGTGGAGGAGGAGGAGGTTGAAGTAAAGCAGACTGGGAAGAAGAGATCAAGAACCCAAGTCCCCTCTCAAAACTCCAAAAGGGCTAAGACTGAGCCTAAGGTTTCTTTCAAACAAGTCCAAGAAGCCAGTTAAGGCTAAGCCTGCAATGTGACATTCTACAAGGGCAAGGCAACCTACCAAGAAAAATGCAAATTTATAGTATATATGTAGTATGCTTAGTTCTTCCTTAGTTGAAATGCCACTTGTGACTTTACTGTAATATAAGAAAAATGGGCAATGCAAAATTATCACCATAGTCATGGCTGGTGGGGGTATACCTACTGTAGAATATGATCGGCTGATACAATAATTATCACCACAGTCTTGGCCGGTGGGGGTATACCTACTGTAGAATATGATCGGCTGATACAATAATTATCACCACAGTCTTGGCCGGTGGGGGTATACCTACCATAGAATGTGGTTGGCCGATACAATAATGATCACCACAGTCTTGGCTGGTGGGGGTATACCTACTGTAGAATGTGGCCAGCTGATACAATAATTATCACCACAGTCATGACTGGTGGGGTAATACCTACTGTAGATTATGGCTGGCTGGGTTGGGACTATATTCTGTAAAATATTGCAGGCACCCATTGGAAACCTGACATGTGCTATATGAACAATTAACTAGCTGTATATACCTTGCCACCTTACTAGTTCAAATGACCAGTACTATCATATATCTGATTAATGCAGAATCTCGCTATTAAGTTTATGAGCTTAGATCTACAATATCAGCCAGCTCTACATCTGTACAACAACAACAGCTAATACTGAGTTCATACTTTTATATCCGGCCGACAGGACTCTACAGGAGTATAACCACAACGGCCAATACTGAGTTCATACTTTTATATCTGGCCGACAGGACTCTACAGGTGTACATTCACAATGGCTGATACTGAGGTATCTATTATATATATTGGACTATATAGGTTGGGCCAGCATGTGTTCTACATGGTTATGGCTTTTACTAGTATATCTTATTATATATAGGTTCAGCCAGCATGTCTTCTACATGGGCACTTTTACAATGTGCTAATCTATTACATATAGTGGACTATATAGGTTGGGCCAGCATGTGTTCTACATGGTCATGGCTTTTATTTAATAGTGATGGGCCAGCCATAAGCCTACTACATGGCATACATTCAAGCAGGCCAGCATTGAAAATATTTAACAGTGACCGACCAGCCACCAATCTATATATATAATATGTAGGCATATAAGGCTAGCTACTACTACTTTAATTACAATAATCCTAATGTTTGTATATATGCACAGGCCAGCCATGTACTTGAATGGTGTAGATACTAGATGGCCGAGAGCTCCAGCCAGTGGCTGACTGGCCATGATTCTATGGGTTTTTTGCATGTCCAGAGCCATTGTTCTATGCATTGAAATGACTGAAGTATGTGAGATGTCTGTCGCTAAGGAATCACAGATTTCTGGTGCTTCTAGATCAGACAGTACAGAAGACCAGCTGGATGGCTGGAACTGTCTTGTGTGTACCTTGTACGTCTTCTTTGAGATTGAGGTTCAGGTTGATGGAATTAATTTAATCGTGTCATCAGAGCCAATGAGCCAGAACACCTAGCCTGTTCTGCCTGCAGCACCTCTAGGGGAGACTCTCCCTTGGTGAACAGAGCTTCATGAGCATCGGACATGGACTACAACACCAGTATATTCAATTGTGCCAGTATCTGTTGTGATACTATAGAATGATATGTGATCTACAATGGACAAAGTTCAAGGTAAGATGACAAGTAGTATGTTGTGTTCAACAAGATGTAATGAACAAAATAGTCAGTGAATGGTATGATACAAAGCTAGGAAGTCACAAAACAAATGATATATTGTATGAAAGTAGTCCTTATATGATACATGTGCCAGCAACCAGCGTGATCAGTATCAGGATAGCCAGTCCTACTCCCAAAATGCTCCGAGAGGCAGCACTATTCCACCTAGGGGGAACACCTAAAGTTACTAATGGTTGTGAGATGTGATATGTTGGTGTCACCACTGCACTGTTTAAATTCGTAACAAATAGTGTATATGCACCAATCACCTGAGGGAGGGTGGTGGCATTAATGGCAAGTGTCCCTATGAGGGGGCTATATGTGCTCGTCATGAGCTCAGATTGCACAATCTCACCATAAATGGCTGGAACTGATGTGTTCAATGCGTATGGTGGCATCGTGTAAGTGGGTGTAGAGAGAACAAAATTGGGTAGAGTGGTAGCAACTGTCGCAGACTCAGACGAAAGGGAGGATTTGACAACTGAAAAAGGCTGTATAGGTGCTGAGGCATTATTGTAGGGATACAACCCAATCATCGGGGGCTCCTGGTAGTCAATTCCATAATTACAAAAAAAACACTGATGAATACTGTGTGGAAAGATTCCAAGTTCAACACACCTCCATATTGAGTAGACAGTTTGCAAAAATGGGGTTCCTGGATGAGTGAAGTGGTTAAGAATATGGAGCGACACAACAGTAAACCAACTATTGTACCTAACAACCAGTCAACTCCATCGGTACTGGGAGGTGCAGCTTTAGGCCACGACATACAGAGGTCCAGGTTTCCCTCAGCTGGGCCAATAATATACTCAGTAGGTTCGAACAGGCCCAGTCCAGTCCCTCATGGGTAAAATAGCTTCAGGTGGAATCTCGGGGAAGGCTACAGATGGGCCCAGAACATGCTTATTTGCTCGCAAAAATGGTGGCAGATGGGCTGAATGTGCTTAGAAGGGACTCCGGAATAGACCCTTCCACCCATGTATGTGGAATCGGAAAGGGCAACAGATGGGCCTAGCACTTGTCATATATTGCCGAGAATGGTGGTGGATGGGCTCAACGTATATACATACTTGGAAAGCCCGTAGATTTGGTCTCGGCAAAGGTGACGGGTGGACCCAACTTGTGTGTATTTACTCCTGAGAATGGTGACGGATGTGTGCAGCATGTATGTTGCATGCTGGAAAGGGGTCACAGATGGACCATCTGTCATCCCTTGCGAGAGCGATGATTTCCAGGCCTATCAGGCAAAGATAACAAATTGGTCCGGTGGCTATCCACCGGGTGGCAGACAGAACCTTCGTGTAGTTTGTGCTCGGGAAGAGCGGCAGATGGGCTAAGACCCCTACCGACCCTAGGTTCTGACGACGTCCCAATGATAGGTCTGCCAGGTACCTCTGACATCCTATTTGCGCCTTGGCGGAATATGGCATATTGTCCACGTGGCTGACGATCCACTTGATGGGCCCTTACACCTGAGATATGGCCAAATAAGAGCCTATGACAGATCCTGTTCAAATTGAGGGACAAATTATTAATATTTCAAATGATTGGGCGTGCCTAAAGATGTACAATCAAAGCCTGAAAATGTCAACAATTAATTTTAACCCAGATTCATGCTCAAATGGGAAATTTGTGTGCATATAAATGCTGGATTTGTCGGCATGGATCTGCCTTACTGCTAAATGTATGATCAGATAATGAAAATGACTAGTATATGTTGATTACAAAATTCATAAATAAATAGTAAATATAACACATATTCAATTCGTAATAAATTGAAACTCTGTTTTAAATCGGGTGGGGGGACAGAGTGCGGCTATGTTGGGTGGACACAGAGAAGAAAAATCAAGAATATGTACACAAATATTTCCTACGTTAAATTTTGATGATGATCCTGAAAATGTGCATAGGGCATACGAGTGCCCCGTTAAGTGCACCACTTGGTGGGGCACTGTCCGATTGATATTTGAGTGGGCCTCTGACGAGTCCACTCAATTCATTATTACTGTACTAGCTATAATACAACCACTCGTTATCACAATGTATCTGCTATGCTATTCAATATTCAATAGCTATGATTAAGTGTGCAAGTGTCATGCTGACTGATAAAATGCGAGCAACAGTAAATATCTCGTTCTTTTGCTAGATGAATGCATGTTACCTGCAGTAGTCTCAAAGCTGGCGAGAAGTAGAAGCTTTGCCTTGCGGTGATGGAGATCAGTGTCATATTGTTCAGGAGAGTTCCGTGATGTGTATACCTCGTCTAATACTTCTTGGGAAGTCAGTCCCACACTCTCAACAGATTCCTCCACTTTCACTACACAACAATTTCAATTTCAGTATTTACAATTTGATTAGAATGGCAGGACTCACAGAGCAAACTCAAACTTGATCTGTCGGGTCTAGGTGGCGAGCGTTGCATCCTGGTGGAGAGGAAGGGAATTACAGACGAGAAATGATTCATCCTGCATGGTATGTTTGAGTTCGCGAGTTGAAACTTATCGGGCGAACAAATACCATTGTTGAGCATCAATTGCAGCGCAATTAGTTCCTTGATTCAATCCTATATCATCATCCCAAGCGATCATTGCCTGTAACAGATTTGAGTGTAATGCAGGGCGAACAATTAGCGACTGGCCTTGTGAGCGGTATCGTGGATGACAGACATCAAACTGCGGATGGCAGTTGAGCTAAAGGCAGGGTTGAGAGCCTTGCGCTGCCTGATGAATGAGAATGATTTGGATTAAGTCCAACACGACTTGAAGATCATAACTTTCAACCTTTTGTGATTTTCGCCATCAGCCCACAACACTCCTCTTCCAACCTGTTAGCCAAAGAAGCATGCTATCATTGCATAGCTGTACAAGGAGACAAAAACGACATACTATCATTCAAACGGCGGCCTTGTTGAATGGAGTCTGGTTATATAACCACACGTCTCTTGCAAATAAATGAGAGATCGCCTTCGGGTACCATAGTATGACTCTAGACAGTCCCAAGACGTGAAGCACCTTGTACACTGGTCCATACTCTATGGCCCAATATGTTCATACAGATCAGTGATGATAAGGGCGGAATCCACTGTATTGGCGAAGCCAAACAACCAGCTTGGGCTCTGAGGTCCTCGTATGCGTGTCGCTCGTTTTCGTTGACGATACACTTGCAGGAAATAGAGGGACACTGGTGTCAGAACCAAGACATGAGGAAGTGGATTTGATAACTCGCACACGCACCGTAGAGGCTTGATATCTCGAAGCTCTTCTGGGGTCGCTTCATATAACAAAACAAGAGCGTTGATAGCCTGCAGATATGGTTAGATCACTCATGTAACGAGTATGGCTGATCAACTTTTGGATAACCAGAGAGTATGCTGGACTTAAAGATTCCATTCCTCATCTCGCACACGAGCAACTTGCGATCTTCATACAATGTGTCAGAAAGCTTGTCAAGATCGTTGAGAGCATGGCATTTCGGAAGTTCTGGTCCATTTGTTGGCAGGTGATATGGATAGGGGAAGTGTGAATACATTGAATAGAACCTGCTGGTGATTCAAATGAAAAAGCCTAATAGGTGACACTGTTCATTACGGAATCGTGCAATGACTGGTAAATTTGTAAATTTAAGGGAATGGTATACTTCAGGGAACTTGCTCAATGGACGGAAGAACTGTGATAATATAAGGTTTCGCTCACTAAGTAGTGAATCAAATTCAGTTAAAACTCCGTCGGAAATATCCAACAGTGGGCCACTCAAGGCCACTCGCTGCCACTCAGCCACTTCGGGAACTTCCAGCGGAGTTTGATTGTGACATTCACTACTTAAGCCTCCAAACCTTAATACATAGCTTTCTCTTTTACATCGTCTCCCTAACATTAGTTAATCTTAAAGTTGTTGTGTTGTTGATTAGAGTCTTATATTCATAATTGTAATGTCGTGTTCTGTTCTGTCATTATATTATGACGAGATTATACGTATGTCGATCTCTTCGTTCAATTTCATTCAGAAGGGAAAGAGCTGCGAGATTGCTATTGACATTTTTGACGTACTATCTTGTTTACAAATGTACCACCAGAGCTGAGCATGTCCGTTTACAGTGTTCAATCCCACCAATTTTTCATGCGCCGTAGTCCTGCCAGGTAAGTTAGCACTAGAGTGAGATATGAATCGCTGAGAAATCACTCAGTTCATTTGTTTCAATACCACTTCAGATGTTCCCCAATCCATCGAAATAGCATGGCAAATTCTACCTGTGCACACCGGAACAATGTCTAGTTGGCTAGTATACGCACAGCTCCATATCTGTGCGCCAAAGTCGCTGTACTCTTGAAAGGGGTCTTCGTACTCTGCAGGTGTAGGTAAGTAGCATCAGATTGCGATGTAGTATGCCCGATCATGATCTTGCCCCACAGAGAACATATGCTCAATGACACCAGGCCCAAATTCCCCAGACGTATTCTGGAGGAATACGCAACTGTCTGAAGTGGAATGTTTGCGGGTGGAATATTGCAACCCTGCTATTTGCAGTCTCTTATACTCCGTGATATTGTTATTCCCAGATATGTGAGTGTCTGCCTTTTCCCAGGCCTGTTTGAGGACATCGGAAATCGGGGTTTTGATGATATTTGCGTCATTGTGCGAGACATACGGAATTGATTCCGTAGCTGTGCGCAGGATGCCAGTGTCTGTACGAAATACTTCATCTGCAAAAGGAGCACAGCATCGCAGCAGGATTTCAGCTGCTTTGCTGATGACATCTGGTGCTCCAGGCTCCCGAAGGATCGCCTTCACCCTTGCAGCGGCACAAAATGTCTCTAACATGGTTCTTTCTAACTCCCCTGCAGAGCTTTGTTCAATATTTTTTCTTCGTATTTCCATTCTATTGCTCACCAATTTTATGGTTCGTGTTAGTCTTCTGCAGGCCTCCAATAATCCTCTCGAAGGGAAACATCCACCAGCCGTGCATGGGTCCGTACCTCAGAAGGAACTCGTATAGGTGGAGACATGCGTGGTGGTTAGGGCGGAAAGAATAACTTGGAAAGAGGTCTTGAATACACTCCAGGTAGGTCGTCATGTATTTCCTGTATTGCTGAGCGTGGTGCAACTGATGTTACGTGCGACGTTCCCCACCAGTATCGCCATCGCCAGCAACATAGTACTATGAGCTAACTTCTGCCTCCGTTCTTTTCCAGCATATCCTGCTCCCCAGAGTTTCATGAGAGTCACTGGTAAGTCGAATTCGATTGCCGACCGCCATTGCTCTGCTTTGAGCTTACCAGTGATCGGCATCCCCTAGATTCTTCGGCGGTCCGCAGGTGCCATGAAGGTCGCTTGATGCCGTTTAGTTCCGCTTGAATGGCGTCGATCTCCTCGTCTGTCAGGGCTTCGCCAGATACCCCTTTTTGGTCGTTTTGTTCGTCTACCTTCGCCGCATATTCCTGCACTAATTCTTCCGTGACGAATGCTTCATCATCCACTTCCATCCGATCTTCATTGTTCATGGGGACACTGTGAGTGGGTTCGGCCTATTGACACATCAATTGAGTCCCTGACGCTGTAGAAGTGGACAACGTACCAGCAACACTTCGATCACCTTCTTTTTAGTGTTTTGACCATTCTTCAACACTGTCAACCCTGCCTCTTTCAGAAGAGCTTGTAGGACAGGCAACCATAAGCGGCTCATGGCGGAGACGGTGCGGTTCGACTTCAAAAATTTTCTGCCCTTGTCCAAATCCTTTGGATCAACAGGTCTTATTGCTGGCTTTCTGATTGCCCTGCTCGCTTGTTTGTCTATGGTGATTAGGTTTCTGAAATGGTGTTGCACCACACCTGAGGAAGAGGTTGTGCATGCCAGTCAATGACGATGAACCTGCACTGGATCCCAGTAAGGCAGTCGTAGAAGCTCAGACCACCTCACTCCATGTCGCTCAAAAACTTTATCACAGTACTGACTTGGTTTCTGCATTTTTCCATTCTTCTGCAGCTGCCCTGTGTTCCTCGCATGTACGTCATTTCCAAGTGTCATAGTCGAAATTCGCAATTTCTGACTTATGCAACCAGCAAAGTCCACACATTTGATTCGTAGTGGGACCTGCACGTCCTGCGAGTTTGCGAGCGGCTGGTAGATCGCTGATCGCCACTGCAATTACCTGACCTTGAAAGTCGCCCTTCAGTGTGCTTAAACGTCCTGGTAAACCATGTCCCGTTTTTCCACGAAGGTAGGAAGAAGTCGATTACTGGGCGAAGGAAATGATTTATTTCTTCGAGAGCTGGCTCCCTAGGTCCAGGGATAACGCCGACCAAGTATATGTTTTCTGGTTTGTATCGCAGACTGGGCGGGAGGTTCAGCAACACCATTGCAATCGATCCTACTGATTTCTTCTTGCCAGATGTCTTATTTCCGTGAGGATTAAACCAATCCACAGAAAGACTCCATGCTAATCTCAGGTCCCTTCTTTTCAGCCCATCCATAAATGGCTTCCCGTCAGGACCCAATATCTCTTGCATCGCAGCACCATCCTTGATGTCCCACATGTGGCACTTCTCAGTTCATCATTGTTCCACGATCCATGGCCTCTTCTATCCCAGGTCGACTGAGCAATCCAGCAAGGAAAGCATTGAAGTCTTGAATGACGTATGGGCGCACAGGGCGCCCATGATTTTCGCCCGCCATCCTTCGTACATTTCACCAGCAGCTGACCGCATGGCTTGCTACCTCGAAACCTCAGCATAGGTGCAGTGTTCAGGGTACGGTGATTTTTTCTTCATGGTCAGTGGGCGGGTACGTGCACGAGCATCTTGTGCAAGTAGCGAACATCTGAGTAATTGGATCTAGGTCGAATTTTTTGCGAATGGTACGGATGTCACAGGGGATAGTGGGACCAATGGACTTTCCGAGAGTGGTCTCGAGGAGGAGGTTCAACAGCCCGAGCACTGCATTGCACCATGGCCTGGTAACGTGTCCGAAAATGTTCAGGACCAAAGCAATAAGCATGGTGAGCAGTATGGCTGGGTTAGCGTTATGGAATCTTCGTCTGAAATGCAGTTCTGATCATCGTTCAGCACGCATTCCTGTTTATCGAATGTATCTCACCTGTGTCGACGGTCGCTGATGCACTATTCAGGTCTTCCTTCGTTCTACGGCCCGTCACGTCCATGATACTTTTTACAGCGTCTCTAATGTCATGCAATGATTGCAGAAATGCATACCGCAATTCCTCATTACATTGATCGCCACCCACTTGCATATTTTTCACCTCCTCCTGCACCTTGGTTATCCAATTGTACTCTTCGGTAAGGATCGTTAGGACTTCTTGCCCGTCTGCTGAGTCAAGCTGATTTGTAGTATCGGTTACATTCCGAAGTCGAGCGTGCATCTCAATGTCAAGGAGGTAGAGCTTATGGTAATCTTCTGATGCTTGATCCAGAGTCTCCGCTGAATGCTCCTTTGGAGTTATAGCGGTAGCTGTATCATATAACGTGGATCTGTTGGCCAACTGTATCGCTTTTGTAATGCGCCCGTCTTGTGTTCTGTCTTCCAGTGTCAACTGGAAGATGCTTCTGGAGAGGGCCTCATCGTCCTACTCCTCTATATTAATCGAACCCGTGCGCTAGATCATGTTGTGCGTCGTACCTCTGCTCTCAGCTTTTCCTTTGACATCGTCAGGCTATCTTCTGGCGTAACACGATGATATGGGTGGGCACACTTGAACGATGCAAATTCAGATAGTTTTGTAGTGAATGCAAGGTCACATTCCCTGATTGTAATTTTCTTGTTCACTCAATATTCACTCAGTATCCGTCTCGACCTTGTCCTGTTATACGTCTTTCCCTGCTCTTCACAATTTTCCCTTGTATTGTTATATTGTATTGTATATTCCACGGCAATGCTGAAGAGCGAAACGGGCTGAGGAGGCCTAGTATAAGATAGGAGCACTCGCCGGTTCGGGTATCTCTGGCGGAGTCTAACTTGTCCCTCACTACTTAAGCCCCAATACCTTGTTTCTCGCCACCTTTCATTCTTAATCTTAATACATCAGCATTTGTCGTCTTAACGACTGTCAATCACTTATGACGCAGTCGTAATGTATAAGGTCAATTGTATTTCCAATGAGAGTGAAAAAATCAGTACATTAACGAGTTTGAATCAGGCATCCTGCTCATTGTCTCAACGCAGACTATCTCATTGATCGTCGCCTATCGTCACACATGGTTTTGCGTCGTGTAAGTAACTCCATTTTTGATATAAGCCCAGTGCTCATACTTCAACAGAAATCTTCAGGCTTGGGCCCACATCGAATCTTCAGAGGTCGCATGCTGGTGATATTGAGCGACGACTTTTGTGTCGTCCGGAGGCCCGTCAAATTACGAAAGGCAAGTTTGAGATGTTCTTGCGATGCTCCCACTTTGATGTTGGCAATTGCACAGCCATACTCCCAGCTGGCTCAAGCAACAGCCGTTGTACTTTCACTCGCGTTTTCATGCTTCATCGTCCTTTTGGCTATGACTTCGCTGGATTACCTCCAGAGATATCTATGTACTGGCAAATATGTATAGTTGATTAATGTGTATTCGCAATCAACATAAAATGAGTACATGAGAGTCCATATCGGCCTTTGCTATTGGCGACTCCTACTTGAGCCCGAGATGAGTGTATCGTAGACTACAATTGTTCAATTGTTGAATCGTTACTATGGAGACTTGAGAACATTTTTAATTGAGTTTGAACGGCGAAATTACAATGAGATGTGATTCCTAATTGTCATGACTTATAAAATCGACAAGATACAAAACTGCAGATTTCAGACTGGATATCCGACTTTTCAATGCCATCTCGGGAAACACTCAGCCCTATCACGACATGGTTCAATCCGTACGCGAGACCTTCACCACACCCACATTCCCACTGCTTCTTGAAGAAGTACGAAATCCAGGAGCTAAAATGGGGTATCAGGGCATCGATGAAGTCCTATGAGCGTGAGCTTCAGCGACATCAAGACAATGTGAGTTAATTATTAGTAAATTATTTGAATATTATTTAAAGCACTGGCAGGACGTATGGATGGGATATGATATGGATCTCGACCAGCCCATCACTAGTAGTGGAACATATGGCTGTGCGGACACTGTTATGGCAGATGACGAGGTTAGTAAACCTTGCCACCTTGTCAAACACCAAAAAAAACTTACTTCAAAACCAGATGGAATACCTGTCCATCGTTTCGATGACCAAGAACTGCAGTGAGGGCCGGTGGTACCAATATCACACATATTACAGTGACCTATCTCCGTATAATACGAGGGAACGGACGTGCATAATATCCCATATGATACGGGCCAGCGGACCATGGGCCCATGATAAAAATATCCTCGACTATGATGGATGGGCTGGGAGGCAAATTATTTCCGATGGAGGCGGGTGGGCCCATGCAGGGAATATATAGAGTAGATGAGTGGGCCGATGTAAATGAATATTAGGTAGACGGGTGGGCCGAGGTAGTTGGATATTATGCAGATGGGTGTATTAAGGTAGATGTGTATGAGATAGATGGGTAGGTACTTGTTATCACATTCACGGGTGGGCCCAGACACATATTAAATTAGATGGGTGGGCCGAGGGTATTATAAAATATTGTATTATACGGGTGGGCCCAGACGCATATTAATTAGACCGGTGGGCCGAGGGTGGTATACAATATAGATGGGTGGGCTCATGTGTATCATAATTGTAGACATGATGGAGCTGAGGTAGTTGTACATCAACCAAATCAGAGGAGGTAATAAATCAAAGTTACCAAGTTCCCGGAGCATCAGGTGATCTCCTGACATGGCAGTGCG